>PVHP010007565.1:0-56188 GCA_004024765.1 Zapus hudsonius
TCTCTCTCTCTCTCTCTCTCTCTCTCTCTCTCTCTCTCTCTCTCTCTCTTTCTCTCTCTCTGTATCTCTCTGCTTGAAAATGAATAAATAAAATGTAAGGTCGGAATTCAGGCTACATCCTGATCCTCTTCCAAACCAGCCTCAGTATCAACAAAGATCAAAGATAAAGACTTCCTCCCTAAGCAAGAGCCCACACCTGGCCCGAGAAACTGTCCTTCCGACCCCCTCCTGATCCTGAGAGCACGTGACCCCCTGAGCCCTGCACCCAACCTCATGTGACCAACCAGACCCCAACCTGAACATTTTTACCCTTTAAAAGCCCTGATCTAAACCTGCCTCGCGCGCTTTTTCGCCACCCTTGGTGAAAAATGCCCAGCAGCTCGCTTTTCCTCCTATTAAAGTCTTTCCTTTCAGAGTGGTCTCTCGTGGTCATTTCCATTCTAACATAAAATATTTTAAAAAAATAAAAGAGCCATGAAGCATGAAGAGGCAAGTGGCGAGGACAGGATCTGTCCCAACTGAGGCCACCTCAGGACAGACTGTCTAAAGAGGTAGGAAGAAGCTCACGAGTCCACTGAGCTTTTTGAGTCAAATAAGGCTTCTGAAATCAGTTCAGTTTTATATTTTTGGTCCTTTGGTATGGCCTCTATATCTTTAGACAGAAAAATAACTAATTGTATCCTTAATGCTTTCTGATTCCTTAATATTTGACTTTTTTTCCTCAGGCCAAAGCAAAGCTCTTGAGTGACTGTAACTGGCACGATGCTCTCTTCCGAGTCTAAAGCCATTGTCTGCTTTGAGTTTGAGTTTGATTTCTAGGAACTCTAAGTTTAATTTTCTGTTTTTCTGCAGGGCATTTTGCAAACAAGCCAGGCCAATCAATGACAAGGACTCGACAGCAGGACTGAGTGGTTTATACTGTTCCTATTTAAATCCTGTTCCTTTCATGTCTTTAGCAAATGCAACAGAATGAAGTGAAATAAAAGACAAACAGATAAAACCGAGTTGATCTGTTGCCGCAAATCTCCAGATGCGTTCCCCACTTTGTGCATCTGGCTTTGTGTAGGTAGAGGGGAATCCAACCCTGATCATTAGGCTTTGCAGGCAAGCACCTTAACTGCTGAGCCATCTCTCCAGCCCCAGGAGCACTTAACTTGAGTTTTGTACATGGGGCAAAGGCAGCTGACTCCTGAACTCATTGGTTTTCTCCTTGAATTGCATAAGTAGTGCTCACTTCTCCAGAGGAAGTGCAGGAAATGCAGAAAATGGGTGTGCTGTCATGATGTAAGACTCAAGAAAAGACCGCAGTGAGCCTAGAGAACATGTAAAATCATTGATATCACCCTTTATCACACACTTAATGAGTAAGTCATTAGCATATTGGTGTATCCAGTGAGAAATTATTTTGCATACGGAGAGTTACAAAACACAAGCAGGGTTAATTTCTTATAATATTTATGGATTAATTTTCTCAGTTATATAGAGTGACCTAATTACCAATTATGTTTGTAACTACAAAAGTTGTGACACTTATTGTTAAATAATTTCTGTGAATGAAAACAAGGGGTGGTGGGGGCTAAGAGTTTTATCACAAGGACATTCATTGCAAATTGTAAATCCACACTCCTTCCTT
The DNA here is from genome assembly GCA_004024765.1 of Zapus hudsonius. NCBI lineage: Eukaryota > Metazoa > Chordata > Mammalia > Rodentia > Dipodidae > Zapus > Zapus hudsonius. The sequence continues at coordinate 1,634 of PVHP010007565.1, forward strand.
GGACAAGAGACTTCAAAAGATTGGGTCATGACTCCGGGAGAAGTGCGTTGAGTAGGTTGTAAGGATGAATCCTGGATGGTTTTAAGTTGGGTCAAGAATTTAAGAGCTCTCTGGACTTGATGGTGCACGCCTTTAATCCCAGCACCTGGAAGGAAGAGGAGGATCTCTGTGAGTTCAAGGTCAGCCTGGGCCAAAGTGAGACCCTACCTCAAAACAAACAAAGGAAATACAAGATGCAGATGGAGAGATGACTCAGCCATTAAGGCACTTGCTTGCAAAGCCTGATGGCCTGGGTTCAATTCCCCAGTACCCATGCGAAGCCAGATAAACAAGGTGGTGCATGCATCTGGAGTTCATTTGCAGTGGCAAGAGGCCCCATCGTACCCATTCTTCCTTCTCTCTCTCCCTCCCCTCCATCTCTCTCTCTTTTTCTTTCTCTCCCTCCCCTCCTCTCTTTCCTTGAAACTAAATAAATGACTAAAATAAGAGTTTAAGAACAATGGAGCATGAAAGCACCAGGTAAAGGATCTTCTGTTGAGAATGTAAACCAAGATTAAAGCGGATGATATAAGAGTCTAAGGAATCTGTGAGCAAGCATGTCCAGCTCAGAGAAAGGCTAAGCTAGAAGAGACCGAGAGAAACTTCTGGAATTGCTAGAATTAGTTCTGCTATATTTGCGCATGAGGTGGGATGGGATGGAGGGGTCTAGGTGTCACAGACTCTATTCTCTTTCCCTATCCAATTCTCGGCCAATAGAGAAGACAGAGACAGAATAGCCCAAGTATAATTTTTAATTATAATTAATTTTTACTTTTATTAGTGACTCTGGGTGAAATGGTCAGTAGCAATAAGCTATGGATCTACATTCAAACAAATTTGCTAACCAAGTTAAGATAGTTAGATAAATCTTTTATGAAGGTATTATTATTCACTTTAAGCTCCACTCATCAGAAGTAAACAATAAACAGTACATATTTAAAGGTATAGTATGCCAAAGTGTCTATTATAATATATAATGCTCTTCAGTGTGGTATAATTTTGCTTCACAGAACAGTTTCTCAATAAATAGGTTTCAATGTACGGGTTCAAAGGACTGGCCTTTCTTGTTATCTCTTGTTTCTGTCTGAAATCTCCTTGGTTTTGCCGCAATGTTTTGAGCGTCAGCAGTGACTACGTGATACCATCCGATGAAGTCAGCAAGAAATGTTTTGGTGTCTTGCAGAATCGGCAATAGGTTGATGGAGACTCTAGTCCTGTTAACTGATTCTAATGTAAGCTGGTTTTGCAACTGTCTCTTACAATTTAGACTACTTAGTATCTGGAAATTTTAAGTAGTATTTCTCTTTATTTATTAAGTACTAACTTTGTATGAACAAATCATGTGTTGGTACCACCGTTTCCCTCCTCCCTGCCCCCATTCCACCAAGGGCACTTAATGCAGTCATTAATGCAATGCTTTCTCTGTTGCTGCGCAGAAAGACCCAAGCAAAAGCAGCTTGTGGAGGAATGGGTTTATTTGGCTTACAGACTCGAGGGGAGACTCCATCCTGGCAGGGAAAATGATGGCATGAGCAGAGGGGTGGACATCACCTCCGCCACAGCACTGCAAACAGCAGCAGGAAGGTTTGCCAAATACTGGCAAGGGGGAGCTGGTTTATAACCCCCATAAGCCCGCCCCCAACAACACAGCTCCATCGAGGTTATAAAACCCAAACTGCCATCAGCTGAGGATCGATCATTCAGAACACATTCATTTGTTTGTGGGGGACACCTGGATCAAACCATGACAGCCCTCCTCATGGGATTGCTGCTATGCTCCATGGGGTTGTGGGCTATGAGTTATGTGACCAGCAGTCAGTCATTACGTGGGAGGCAATGTCTCTGGATATTCCCACCCACTTTGGCTCTTAGAATCTTTCCACCCCCTTCCAAAAAATTCCCTGAGCCTGGGTGGGTGTGTTTTAAGTCTAAGTAGTATTTTTAAAATCATTTTTAAAGACTACTTGGGAAAGGTAGAAGACAGTTTACCTAGACACATGCTGTATTATTACACAAATTTCAGTGACTGAAACTTATAAATAAAGCTTTGAAAGATTTGGGCCCCTACAATAAGAATTCCTTTTTTTATGAAAATATCCGAATTACCTTCCCAACTTTGTGGGTGATAATTTTCAGGGGAACTGAATTTTGGACAAGGTATTCAATATTTACTAGAAAAGTTTTTTTTTTTTTTGCCTCTAGGTAACATTATTAAGATGGAGAAGAAAGTAGGTGTCTTAACTACTGAGTTTATATTTATTTACTTATTTATTTACAAGGAGAGGAGAGAGAGAGAGAGAGAGAGAGAGAGAGAGAGAGAGAGAGAGAGAGAATGGGTGCACCAGGGCCTCTTGCTGCTGCAAACTCCTGACTCATATACCACTTGGCCATCTGGCTGTACGTGCTGGGGAATTGAACCCAGGCTATCAGGCTTTGAAAGCAAATGCCTTAACCACTGAGCAATCTCTCTATCCCTTAAAATGGAGGGGAAAACCACATACATTTAAATATCAAAAAGAAAGCTCACATTTAAATAGATGCTAATTCTCCATTTGCATATGTTTCTTTTGTTAAAGCAATGTCTCATAGTGTCTATGCAATTGGTTAAACCTAACAGACAAGTCCTATTGAATTAAGAATCATCAATTAACCATTGATTAGCTGCAATTATATATAGGGAGCATGTTGAGGTAGCTGCTCACATATGACCTTTGATATCTAAGTCATCTAAGGTGACTTTTAGTTCAATTCGGAACTACCAGCTTCTCCTTAAACAAACAAGTAACCTCTTTTTGTAGTTTTCTCTTGCATGGAGTCTAACAAGAGTAAAAAGTGGCTCAGGACAAAGTTGCCCAAATGTCTCAGATTTCAGACTGATAATTTGCATGAAACACCTGGGAAAATGTTCTATCGGCAGGTCACACCCTACACCTTCAAAATATCTCTCAAAGGGCATGACAAGAGCTACTCTGTACACTGAAAATGTACAAGTATAGGACACATAAACAGGTGTGGTAACTTGAATATATGTCCCCCATAGACTCAGGTGTTTTATTAAAATTAAGCAGTCAGACTCCTGCTAAGGGGAGGATGTGTCATTGGGGATGGATCTGAATTCCAGCCTAAAGGTGTACAGAGAGGTTTTGAGGTCTGGCTGAGCTTGCTTGTAGTGCTGGCTGTTTGGGGGTGTCTCTCTGCTTGGATTTATGGCCAGCTTCTTTGGCCATTTGATGGAACTTTACCTGCATCTGTAACCTTGAAATAAACTTCTTCCTCCCATAAACTATGTCTGGCTTGTTGTTCATCCCAGCAATATGGAGCTGACTACAGCAGTAGGGGGCTAGAAAGAATGTGCATAAGATTCTCTTAGGTGGTTCTGAAAAGTGTAGCTTCGTGGCTTTATTTATTCCCAGTGATTCGGATCCAGCATCAGGTACTTAAAAGCTTTTCCAAATCATTTTGACAGAGATGGTCTGGACATGCCTCACTTTGATAACACCATAGGAAGAAATTAATTAAACTATTGCAGCATTTCTTATATTGCTTATGAATAATGAGCCCTGGGTTTCCTGTGGCTTCTCAGTATTGAAACTCAAAACAGCAAATACAGTAATTACCACTTATTTTTAGTTTCACTTTCTGCAGTTTCAGTTATTTGTGGTCAACCACAATCTGAAAACATTAAATGGAAGATTCCAGAAAGAAGCCTAAATTTTGCATTGTATGCCATTCTAAGTCCTGTGCTGATGTCTACTCAGTCCCACCCAGGATTATGAGCTGTGTCCGTGCTGTGGATGTTGCCTGTCTTCATCACTTAGAAGCTGTTTCCCTTGTTGGAGAGACTGTCCCAATGTTTAGGATACTTGAGCTCAAGTAACCCTTATTTTGTTTAATAATAGTTCTAAAGTACAAGAGACACTATGTGGCAATTTGGATGTGCTAAAGAAAAGCTGTGAAATGCTCCCTTGAGATGAAAGGTGTGTGTGTGTGGTTTTTTTTGCATGTGTATGTCTGTGTGGTGTGCTTGCATGTGTGTGTATGTGTGTGTGTGTGTGCACGCGTGTGTGGGGACCAGAGGTTGAAGTGAGGTGTCTTCCTCACTCATCATCCACCATATTTATTGGACAGGGCTAATTGCTTGAACCCAGAGTTTGTTAATTCAGCTACTTGGATTAGCCATCTTGCCTTAGTATGTACTGCGTCTGCCTCCTGAGCAACAAGGTCACAGACAGGCCAACAAACCTGTCTGACAGTCACATGGATCCTGGGGAGCCAAACTCAGGTCCTCAGGCTTGAGTGACAAGCTCTTTTACCAACTGATCCATCTCTTCAGCCAAAAAGTTTTTGATTTAATAAGAAAAAAAATTACTTGCTGAGCTGGGTGTGGTGGCGCACGCCTTTAATCCCAGCACTCGGGAGGCAGAGGTAGGAGGATTGCTGTGAGTTCAAGGCCACCCTGAGACTACATAGTGAATTCCAGGTCAGCCTGGACTAGAGTGAGACCCTACCTCGAAAAACCAAAAAAAAAAAATAAATAAATAAAATACTTGCTGAAATTGCTAATGTCTCTGATGTTATTATTAACTGCTTGTTATATGCAATTTATAAACTTTAACATAGATATACATATAGATATAGAAATATATGCATATATATTATTATTTAATAAACTCTACGTGTATGTGTGTGTGATAGTACTTTTCATGGTTCCAGGCATCCATTGGCGGTCAGGCAACCCATAGTGCCTCAGCCCCTCATTTATTCTCTCCTATCATGATCCTCCTGAAACCTTTTTCTGAGTCCAAAGACCAAGTTGACTATGGAGCTAATACCACTGTGTTGCTTTGTTTTTTACCTGAGACCCTACAGGGCCTTCCTATCTTTCCTTAACTTTGGGAAAAGATTGTTTTTGCCCAGCTTTCCCTTAGGAAGCCACTGCCTGGAAGGCTGGGTTGACATCTCTGATGACAGATAGCTCAGGGAAGAAGGAATAATCGGATTTCTCTGTTTCAAAGCGAGTTCAATACTTCCACTGAACTTGGTCAGAAAAACCTTATCCCATAAGCCTCTTTAGAAAAGAACAAGGGTTTCTGGCCTCAATAATAAAACAGTTTAGAAAACATAACTTATCACTTACTATGAGGCAGAGAAACTAACAAGAACAACCAGACAAGTAGGTTTCCTCTTCCCCCACCTTTGCCATGACCAATGTTTTTATTATTAATTTTTATTTAATTAGATACTTTCTGGTTGTATGGACCATTCATGTTTTGGTCTCATTCCCCTCCTCCCTGCCTCCATCCCAATGAGGGCTCTCATCAGTGGGGTTATGGGTTATGAGTTGTGAGAAGTCAATCATTGTGGGGGGGGGGGGGCGTGGGCAGGGCAATACCTCTGGATTGGCCTTCCCACCCTATGGCTCTGTACAATCTTTCCATCCCCTCTTTCCCACCATTCCCCGAGCCTTGGAAGGTGTGCTATAAGTCTACTTTAGTGGTAAGCTCCCAGAAACTTCTGGAATTCTGCTTTGATGAGTTTTGAGTGTCCTCAGTGTCTATTGCCATCACCCCAGCGCAGGTTGTCAGGCCAGCAGCGAGAGCAGCACTCATGCTTAGTTCGCCATTTCCTCTCTGGTTTCACCTGGACCCTGGCTGATATGTGACAGGTAGCTTGTGCTGTGATATTGAGCCAACTATCTGTCCTTGTCACTTTGATGGATTTTGGTTCTCCCCAGTTTTCGGATGTTTTGATTGAATGGTAATGAACTGTTAGTGGGCAGCTCACCTACAAAATGCTAAAACCATTTTCCCAAAGAGTCTAAGTCTCTACGTTCAAAAAGTTAGGCTTTGCATTTCGTATCTGTAGTCTCTAAGCAAATGTCCTGGTGACCAAATCTATCACCTAGTTTAGGAGTTTCCCCCATGGAGAAAGATTTCCAGGTGGTGGTTGGAGAGGGGAAAGGCAGTTTGTGTTCAAGTGTGTTTGTGTGCCAGTGTGCTGACAAGTATACTAGAACAGGATTTGCCACAGAAGGAGAAAAACCCTTTGTTTGGAGAAGTCAAGACCAGTATGATATTTACAAATGCAAAATGGAGAATTTGAAATATCATATGATACTTTGTGAGTATGCACAATGTTTATATGAACCGTAAAACAAAGTTTAAATCTAAAAAGCCAAAACATGTCATAAACAGAGAACTTGGCTTGAACATTTCTAATATTACCTAGAAAATCACTATTCCAGTCTCTGATCCTAGCTATGTTTTATATGACCTAATCCTCAGAGCCTCAGAAGAAGACCTGCAAAGCAAATTTGGTTCCAAGATGGGGAGAAATGGGAGTTCCTTATAAGTACAAAGCTAGAGGGAACAAACCTTGTTGGCTGCATTTTGCATCAGGAAAATGCCCACATGTGTACGGAGAAGTCTACCTCTAGTCCAAATATCTGTTCTGTAAAGCAGGATCCTGACAAGAGTTAGAGCAGGCTAGCCCTGGGCTGTATCACAGCTCCTGGTGGGCCTGTCTTGAGTCACTAACTTCTGCTCTCTCATGTTTCTCAGGAGCTCAGTCCCATGACAGCCTGAAGCATAAAGGTCTGGTGCCTCCCTGCTTCCTTTCTGAGGCCTAAACTATAGATGGTCTGTCATTTCTCTTTATTTGTGGCAGAGATGTGGCAGCCCATCAAAGGCAATGTTAGTAGAGAGACACTTTCTCTACTGCTTTCGTCTCTAGTGCTGCTGGTCTGATGCCCACGAGTGAAGAGGCGGGAACATCTTGGGCCAAGTGTGACCCTCAGAGTCCAGCTGAGACCATAGAAACACTGAGACCAGAAACCAGGGTACCAAAAGTAAACCCCGGTACAGTTAAATGCAAGACTGAAACCATCACATCGCTATTTTTATTGTGACCTTTAAAAGTGAATGCAATTCTTTTTCTTCAATGTAAAGTGTTATTTAGTCATGCAGACTATTTATGGATTGTGTCCACATATGATGCATGTGCACTTCCCGGGGGGAAACAATACACCAGGAAAACAAGCTGGTCTGAACACTGCTTCAGATGCGAGATTATAACCTGGCATGGGAACTCTCTCAGATGGGTGCTAAGTACCAGCTCTGGACATTCAGCTCCTGTGCCAGTGAAGCTACTTGAAATCATGGGTCTGCAAGTACTGGCTCTGAATAAGAACTGAAAAGGAACTGGATTTCTGGCGAGACAGATGGCTCTGCAGTCAGGGCACTTACCTGAAAAGCCTAATGACCAGGGTTCGATTCCCCAGTACCCACATAAAGCCAGATGCACAGAGTGGTGAATGTATCCAGAGTTCATTTGCAGAGGTGGAAGCCCCTGGTGCTCATATTCTCTCTCTCTCTCTCTCTCTCTCTCTCTCTCTCTCTCTCTCTCGTATTCGCTCTCTCTTATATATTCTCTCTCATATATTTTTTTTCTCTCTCTCTCCTATCTCCCTCCACATACAAATAAATAAATAAAATATCTTTTTAATTGGACTTGGAGGTCAAGGATTCCACAGGGGTAATATTTTATATTTTGCCCAAGTACTTTTTGCAGATGTACATTCATGACATTTAGTTCCAGAACTTTTAATAACTGTTAACTTGTCATTTATTGAACATCTTTGGTGTGCCAGGTCTTTTCTGGACCTTGAAATTAATCAAAGAAGAAACCCCTACCTTCCCTTAGGGAGCTCACAGTTTTACACAGGAATAATAGATGAACACTGATCAGTTTATTACAGGATTATGTCGTTGGGAGAAGCAGAGCTGATACCCCAAGAGCCCTTCGCTTCCAGAGACCAGCAGAGATGAGTTTCAGTGTAAGGAGGTATGTAGACAGTGTGGAGAAACGGAAGGCCATCTTTTGTTGTTGTTGAAGGAAGAGTTTGTCAGAGGCGCAAAGAAGAGCTGAGAATAATTTAAAAGTTGCAAATGCTGTAGTTTAATGAGATCGAGCGAGAAAAATAATATGAAATAAGGCCACTGAAATGCACAGGGATCACGCCATGCTGAGTTTGGGTTTTACTCTGGGGACAATGAGAAGCTACTACAAGATTCTAGGGAAGTGATATGATCAAACCAGCCATGTAAAAAATCCATCCTAGCAGTTCTGGGGAGGATAAACTGGTCTGAGGTAATCGTAGGAGGTAGTGTAAGAGTTTGAAACAATCTTCATTAGTAGAGGAAACAGGAAGAAAGGCTAATTGCAAGTTAACTCATCAAATGTCAGCACACTATGTGAAAGCAGTATCTCTGTGCTCATGGACATCATTGATTCATTTTCTTTTTTAAATACTTTTTATTCATTTTCAAGCAGAGAGAGAGAGAGAGAGAGAGAGAGAGAGAGAGAGAGAGAGAGAGAGAGAGAGAGAGCAAGGACCAGGGCCACCACCTTGTGGGTCTGGCTTATGTGGGACCTGGGGAATTGAACCCTGGGCCTTAGGCACTGGAGGCAATTGCCTTAACTGCTGAGCCATCTCTCCAGCCCATCATTGATTCATTTTCATTCACCTTTTAAACATATTCCTGAGTATAGCTGCAAAGCTTCGTAATTATTTCATACATGTTGAGAAAATTGGGTTTTGGGAAAAGACACTAATGAGAGGCTTCCTTTACCTGCTGACCTAGTCAGAACTGGCTTGTAAGATAAGTAAATAAGCAAGTATGTGAGTGAATTCCACATTAATTTTTTCTCTTACATTTCTGGTTTCTTTTTCCCATCTTGGCTTGGTACTCTGCCAACTGAATGACTGAGGGCTACATAAATGACAGCAGCTACATAGATGTGTCATGAGTCACCCGGGTGGTTAACTGGATTTATCCGCGACCTCAGAAACACTGATACAACTCTAGAAGTATTTTAGGTATGGCAGGATTTCAGGGGAGTCACTGGTGTTCATGATTTGGTCAGGTAACTAAAACCTGTGGTGGAGATATCCATGCAGCTTCCAGAATAAGAAATCTAGTTCTGCCATGGCACGGGACATCATTATTACAATTGGTACTGACTGCATAAATGGTACTCTGACCTGCTTCTCTCCACCCATCCCTGTTCAGTGTTCAAAGAAATAAGCCACATTTGAAAAGGCAAACATTAATCTGGAGAGAGGGCTCAGAAGTTAAAGATGCCTGCTTGCAAAACCTATTGGCCCCAGGTTCAAGTCTCCAGTATTCACATAAAGCCAGAGGCAGCCAGTAGCACTTGTATCTGGAGTTTGTTTGCAAAGACAAGAGGCTCTGGTATGTCCTTATACTCTTTCTCTTATCTCTCTCTCTCACATAAGATAAATATGTAAATAAAAATAAGCATGTTTCATTTAAAAAAGGAAAAGCATCACATGTTTTCATTCATAAGCAAAATCTAGATATTAAAAAATATGTAAAGTTAGAAGGGGTCCATGTGGGAGAGGGTGGGGACGGTCACAGTGACAAACCAGAGAGGTCAATGGGGAGTGAGTGTGACCAAGGTATGTTATGTGTACCTATGAGAATGTCACAATAAAATTCATTGTTTCACTCAATTAATATACACTAATAAAAACACCATTCCTAATAAAGTTAACATCTTAAAAGAGTTCTCAAGTAAACAGCTCTGTGATTACACTACAAATGAGGTCGAAGGCTTCACGGAGTTGTGGTGATTTTAGTGATTTCAGTCCTGCTGATTTTTTTTTCATGTAACCTCGAACAAAACTGAATAAAGTTCACCCTAGAAAGGCTGTAGAAATGTGTACAGATTGCATTGCAACAACAGGGAAGAGATAGGGGGCTTAATGAACAATGACTAAATATTTTCACAATTAGCATCTTTAATAAAGCTTTCGTAGCTTCTTACAAAACTCTTGAAGAGCATGAGTGCCTTGCATTGGCATTCCAAGGTTAACAGTATTTGCATCCGTGTCCTTGCTTGGAACAAAGGCCATTTACCAATAGTGTGTGAGGAGGTTCTGTTTCCAACATTCTGAGATATGTTTCCCCGACCCTCTCTTTAAGGACAACTGGTCTACCCAAAGCAAATTCTAGGAATCAAGAAGGCCTTGACATTAATGCTTATCTAGGGACAATTTCAGGTCTTTTAAAGGAAAATAGCTTTTCATTATGTATAAATACTTCAGAGTACATTGAGATTTCTTATAGAACTTTGAAAACTGTTGTATGCTGGTAGTCATTGATCTTAGTTAATAATTTTATTATTTTGCATGCTATAAAGGTTGAAAGTCACTATATTTATGCCCATTTCCTATTAGCTGCTTTGTCAGAAACCCTTCATGACTGTCCAGGGAACCAGTGTTCATGCAGACTTGAGGTATTTACTGCCTACCAATTACGCCCTAGGCTTGCCCTGGCCTCTGAGAGGTGCTAACTAAAACACAATGTCATCCTTCCATTTGGGTTTGAATTCTGCTCAGAAATTAATGAACAAAGGTCATAAATGTCACTTTTTTTTCTTCCTGAGCAACAATAGATAATTACATTGACCCAGAGAACAAAGTAATGTCACCATAACATATGAGTTTTCTGCTCAGAGGATAGGACTTTTCTGTGACCATGGAAACACGTTCTACAACAGTCATTTCTGAATCCTAAGGGCCGCTACATATTCTTCCATACATTACTTCTACTTGACACTCAAATATGATAAGTGTTCAAACAACACTTTACAAAAGGTTGTTTTCTTTACTCTTTTAAGTTCACTGTCTTTTCGTTGGCATTCGGCAGCTGGGATGTGCATATGATCTCGTTTTTTTTCTGTGGGATTCCTTCAGTTATTTCCTGTCTGTTTCATGGTCCTTTAGGTCTGTGCTCTGATTAGGTTATTTGCAATCATCATTTACGTCTGGGCAGCCTTTTCCAGTTCCAGGGCAGGTTAGATGTATTATTACATGCAAGTCTTGTTATTCTCATTTCCCCATTGAGAAAATTGAAACTGGGCTGGAGAGACGGCTCAGTGGTTAAGACACTTACTTTCATGCAATACCTAAAGACCAAGGTTTGATTCTCCAGTACCCACATAAAGCCATATGCACAAAGTGGCACATGCATCTGGAGTTCATATACAGAGACAAGAGGCCTTGGTACACCCATGTTCTCTCTCTCTCTCTCTCTCTCTCTTTCTCTCTCTCTTAAATCAAAGTATTTTTTCAAAAGGAAAGAAAGAAAACTGAAGCCCCAAGATTACCAGGATACGATGTATGCACCTGGATATGCTTATCTTGATTCAAGTCCTGGCTCTACAACTTGCCAACTGAGTGTAATTTGGAGTGACTTCTTAAATTCCTTGGCATAAGTTTCCCCACTAGTAAAATGAGAGTCTATAGTCGGATGTCACTGGGTTGTGACAGCACAGTGCAGTGTATACCAGACCATCACTTCAGTGCCCTGTGCAAAGGAAATGCTACACACATGTCAGATATCAGACCAGGGTTTCTGGCTGTGTGTTGATCATTCCTTTCATCACAGGAGTTTTTCCATTAAGTTTCTACTCCTTGTAGCGGCTAAGCAGAGGGCTGGACTAGAGAAAAAAGTTTGACTCCAGAAACACGTTCTTATACGCTACTATCTTTTCTGGAATTCACAACAACCCAGGGGTAATTATTTCCACCGGGCAAAATGACTTAGTGAGCCTCATGTGTGTAAGACTGGGCCACTGAATGCCAGCTTGATGGTTAATTATTCCTCTCAGCACTCACAGACCCATTTATCCTCATTCACAAAATGAGGAAGGGAAAACACGAAGAGGTTGAATCATGCAGCTATCGGAGCTAGAGATACGATCAGGAGGGAGTTTCATGTCCAACTTACTGCGGGTGTCTGTGGACTCAAAGAGGAATGTGCTTCACCATATCAGGTGATCTGATACTCCAGTCCATCCTCAGCACAGAGCCAGCCAGGCTGGGGTCACAGCGCACTGCGAAACTGAAGCAAGAGCTCAAAGCTGCTGGAAAAACTCTTCAGCTAAGCAACAGCTTCTTTTCCATGAGTACATTTTTATTTAGGGGAGGGAGAGAGAGAGAGAACAGATAGGAAGAGAACGGGCATGATAAGGCCTCTAGCCTTTGCAAAGAAACTCCAGACGCATGTGCCACCTTGTGTATCTGGCTTTATATGGGTACTGGAGAATAAAGCTGGGTCCTTAGACTCTACAGGTAAGTGCCTTAACCTCTGAGCCATCTCTCCAGCCCCCCACTAGTAGATTTGAAGAATAGTTTCCAATAAACTAAAAATTGAAAGTAAGGAGAAAGAAAATAAGTAGACTCCTTAAATTAACTACATTCTTGCATAAAACTTTCTTTCCTCTGGCCTTCTTTTATTTTTTAAGGCTGCTGTGTAGGTTCTTAAATTATATTAAAAGTTTATTTTAAAACTATGTACAAATTCTTTACCTTAACCTAGATGCAAAGTCAGTGTGTCAGGATACTTGTAGAGTATGATACAACGGTGACCATCGGATTGCCGGCACCTGTGGACACTTGGCATCTTTGTAGTGTCTGCATTGCTATGTGTGGTAGTTTGAATAATGTCCCTCAATAGATTCAAAAGTTTATCATAATTGTAAATTGTCTCTAGCCAGTTCTGGCTGGAGGAGGTCTATCACCTTGGCCAGATCCTAGGGTTCAGCCCTAAGGTGTTTCTGGGGTGGGTCTGGAATTCTAGCTTTACATATGCAAAAAGCAGACTGAGCTCAAGCCTGGAGTTCCTCTTGTTTGCTAGTTAGGAGTGTGCTTGCTTGCTTGCTTCTGGAGGTGCTGTTTCTCTCTCGGCTTGCTTCTGTAAAAGGAAGCCAGCCTTTTTCCTTAACTTCCCCTGGGTCTGTTACTTCAATAAATTCTTTCCTCCCCAAAATTCTGCCTGGTTTGGAGATTCATCCCAACAACGTGTGGCTGACTATGACACTACACCATTCTTTGTCGTGTAACAGCATGGCCTGGGTGCCTCAGTGATCAAGTCTTAACAGCAATCCTCAAAACATCATTTTCACACACAGAAAAAAAAATGTGAATTCAGTTTCCTGAGTTCCTAGATGACTGTTTCATATCATTCTGATTCCGGAGCAAACTTTTCAATATCATATAATTTTAAAGCTATATGATCAATACCAACTTGTTTGGGGAACCCTTGGAATATTGTGAGTAGGAACCAAATGCAAGTGACCACCAGAACCTGGCTGTAATAATTTCTAAGTGTTAATATATTTAATACAGAAGATCAACTATGAAGTAGAATTTCTAGTCAAAGGACATAGTGCGAGTATGCATACTTTTCTATTTTCCGGCATATTAAAAAGAGCCACATGTTTTGCTAGCTTACAAAACTTCTGGATGTCCTGGAATGTCGTCCATTCACAAGAATTCTCGTGGGGAAATAAAAGAAGAGTCAAGTAAATAGGTTCTTATTTTTCGTCACTTCATGATGCTTCCCGTCTCCTGGGCCACATACAAAAAAAGAATTGTTGTTCCTGAAGACTGGCAAGAAGTATCTATCTCTCTTCTTTTTCTGCTTTGAAATCACACCATGTCGCTGTCCTCAGAGATTCTGATACAGCCCTTATTCTGTCAGTTAAAAGTGAAGTTATGGAATTTCTGTTAGGTACTAATTTTCAATCTCATTTGTCTAGGATCTAATAGATAATTGTTATTATTTTAAAGAAATAAATTACTGATAGGCACATTTTAAGAGTCTTCAATCAATGGACATGTTATTTTTGAATGGTCGATGAACCATTGCTCTTCAGACAATGAATAAATCCACTTCAATTGGCATTATCAGGATTAACCTGATGAGCAAGGCATTGTGGGTATACTCTCTTCACTCTTAAGTGTCCAGTGATCACAGATGAGACAAGGCTTAGACCTACATGCCTTTAGCTTATCAGAATGCTGTGCAATGTAATTTTAAGCTCATCTACCTGAACTTACCTGATATGTGCAAGACACCAAAACATTCATAAGCATATTACAGACTCGACAAAATAAAGATTAGAAAATGCACAGAAATACTTAACAAAATGCTTTACATTTACATTTTTTGATAGGAGATAACTTCCTGCCTTGATGGTTATTTTCCTTCCTCTGAAAATTTGTGGCTATTCATGAGTTTTGCTATTTACATACATGTCAGTGTTCAAGGCATGTTTCAGTTATTTTTAGAAATTTACTAAGATCAAAAAAACATTATGCAAATGAGATGTTAAACTTGAAAACTGGCGCAGATTTGTCCTATAGCACATTGAATGTCTCTCTTGTCTGTTTCCCCAAGAATTCTGCTCATGGAGACATGTGACAATAAAATAAGGAGGCTGTATTTTTTATGATTATTATCACATAAAGAATTCAGTTTCATTATGGTGTTTTTGAAACAAATTTTGCTCTCAAAGGGAAATAAATCAAAAGGACTGATTTTAAAAGAAGCAAATTAAAGCCCGTCCTTCCCTTGGGTGGTGTTCTCTGCAAGGTAGATTAATGCTCTCTTCTCCTCTTCTCTTATTTTTTTTCTCTTTAGTTTTAGTGAATTTTCTTTCATTACATTGGCAAAGGCTGCAAAATTAAAATTTGCCCTGTAGGGTAAACATACACAGAGAGACTGTTTTCATTTGTTTTAGTTCTAGGTCAGTGGGACTGAATTACCCTGAGCAAAACAGTTCTCTGATTAGGTCTTATTAATCAACAATGTTCCTCTGCCTACATGTATTTTTGCTCTGCATACCTTTGGGTTTCAAATCAGAATGGGGTAAGCTGATCAGTTTCAGAATCAGGAGCTGGAATGAGATGACAGGGTCACCCATCTTCTCTCTTTCTCTCTCCCTCTCTCTCTCTCATAAGTAAAAATATTTTTAATAAGAAAAAATCATTTGTGATTAAGGATTTTGACTGAGAATAGAAAAATAATTCAGATAAATGAATCAATACAGGACCTAGGCACTAGATATTTCTAAGGTCTTTAAAGAGCAAGCAACGCTGGCTGGATATTTGCAAATGTCATTCTTGCCTCACGTTAATTTTTTATGTCTAAAGTCAATGGAGACTCAATCTTGCTATTTGATTAGAATGATCTCAATGCAGTAAGAATGATCATGGCTATTTTCCTTCTGTTATGGCTGCAGAGTACCAGATACTGCACCAATGCTGGATTTTCAATGGGAGAGAATTGAATGTGACAGTGAAGACCAGATGAGTCCTAGAGAAAGGAAAACTGCTTAATGTGAGCCGATAATCAAGAGTGTCTACTTACCAGGAGATTTTGCCAATCATGGCTCAGACTAAAGATCAGAGGAGATCCACCAGAGGAACTCTGCTAGAGCAAAAAAATTAAAAAAACCCAAATGCCTTTGAGGACTGGGGGTTATAGTATTAATATTAAATCCTGTCAGCTTGAGGACAGCCCTGTGTCTTCTTGGGATGCTCACTGAATTCTGAGGGATGTGAAAGAAGAGGAAATAAGGAAGCAATTCCCACTTGAGAGCAGCAATCAGCCACCGGGCCCCACACTCTGTCTACAGGGACCTTCACGTCATAATGGTGGTTCCTTCATTTCTCCTTTCTGCCTGCCATGTCTCCCACTGACTTCTCATAGGTCCATTCATTACCTAGAGTCACAGAAGAAGGGAAGTTATGAAAAAGATCATCACAGCTTAGCTAAATTGGCATAATAAAATCACCACATATTATTGTGATGGTTAGGTTTTGTTGTCAACTTGAATCTTTTTAATTATCTCCGGTGGGTCTCTGAGGATGTTTACAGGAAGGCAGCCTCTCAGCAAGGGGCAGAATGTAAAGAAGCTCAAAGAAGCTGGAAGTAAACATCCTTTCCTGTGTGGGCAGTGCAGGAAGGAAATTCCAGAGACTCAGGAAGACATTAAGTCTGGGGAAGGGTTGTAAGACCCCACCCTACGGCTATATAAAGGGAAAGAAATTCTCTCCTTGGCCCTCCTGCCTGTTCCCTGTTCTGTGTGTGTGGTGTTGGTGATGGATTTTTCTCTGTGCTTGGACCTGTGAAAGAGGGCCAGCCTCTTTCACTGTTAGTGAAATCTGTAGTTTCAATAAATACTTTCCTCCCCCAAATTGTGCCTGGTTTGAAGATTCATCCCAGCAGAGTGTGGCTGACTATGACAATTATTAAATAAAATATTTAAGTCTCGCCAAAAATGTAAAATCTTTAAGAAAGATTATTTAGAATGAAGAATGATTCCTGCTCCAATAAAGTCGTTTTTGCCACATTCTTCCATTTTTTCACATTCTTCTTTATTTTTCCTTCTCCGTAGAATATTAGGTGTTTTAAATTTTTGAAGCTATTGCCTAAAACATATTCATGTTTTTTGGCGTGAAGCTAGGGCTCAGATGGGTCACCTGAGATATTTAAAGGCAGAGCTATTAAAATATTACAGCTATGCTGACAATTTTGATCTTTTTCTTGATAAATTTCTCTGCTGCCTGCCAGTCTACTTTGTCACTGCCTTCAAGCAGGGTTCCTTTTTTTAAGGACTTCTGCTCCAAATGAGTCTTGAACATTGAACACTGTTTGGGTCCAATATTGTTTTAAACAAGCATGGAGGTCATTTTATAAATTCTATACAAAACAGATGTGAAACACATGTTTCAAGTTCGTGTTTTTAAAAGGTATATTTTACAAAGGATATATTTCCTTCTAAGTATCAAATCCATTTCACTACACTTACTTGTAATAGTAGCTCCATTTTATTTGTCAAAACAGCATATTAGCAAGAGTTATTTAAAGTAAGAGAATGGAAATATATTCTTTGAAAACATTCCCATGCTTAGGAAATAAATACAAATACAATTTTATTAAATAAACTAGGATGACTGATATTCTTATTGATACCAGGACTGTTTTACATTTAAATGTCCTATCCATAGATCACATTAAGGTTTTTTTATATTTGTTTAAATTGACGAATCACAATTGTATTGCATTTACAGAGTAAAATGTGCCCTTTCCCTGTAAATCCACAATTTGGAGTGATTAAATTAAGCTAAGTAACATATCTATCACCTCGTTTACTTTACGTTTTTGTAGTGATACATGTGACTGGAAATACATCTGTTAGCCTAAGTAAGAGTTTCTACCTTAGCTAGAATATTAATTTATAGCTAATTAAGACAACATGATGCATTAATTGAATGGACAAATCATACCAAAGTCACAGCTTCTATGTGCAGTCGTGGGGTAAGTAAAAATATGATAATTTACTTAGGATAAACAGTTATTCTATTTGCTTGTTGCAGTGGAAAATAGCAAATAGGTTCCCTTAAAGCCAGATCGTCTTTAGCTGTCTGCATAGTAAATGTGTGCTGAGCTGAGGGAGGTTAATGCCGTTTAATGACATTGCACAGCCTTTGTCATGGTGGCACACAGTACACTCTGTCTGCCAAGGGGCAGAATCTCAATGCTACGGGAGAGAGAGCTCTGCGGATGAAGAAAACACAGTATGCTATTGTTAGGTTCAAGTTCAAGAAAAGAAAAGATTGGTAAGATGCCATTACCAAGATAGGCACATGGATCACGATGAGGCGTGTTATAGAGCATGCTGAAGGAAAGCAATATCTCCATAAAGACTATTCACAGAACGTTCTGGAATCAGAGACTAAAAGCCATCTACAAATAGTAATGGAGACCCCCAACACAGCTAGAGTGATATTATGGAGCTATGTTGTACCAGAAGCCTTCATGGTTCATGCAAAACATGATCAACAAAATTGCATAGGGCACTGGACCCAGTTTGGGTAAATTACTATCTTGCTTAATTATCAATTAATTATCTTCATTATCTTTAAAAAATGATCTTGTGATCTCAAATTTTTAAACATATAAGCATGTAAGTGAATGCAGTTAGTAAATTACCTGTCAGAGATCCTCAAACTAATACCTAGAAGGATATAGACTATAGTAGTATGTATCCACCCAAGTCCTCAGTGCACTGGGTTCTAGAACAACAATACTCATTTCTTGTCTCTAGCTGGTTAAAGAACCATGATTTTTGACTTAAGTCAATAAACATCCACTCCAGGAATCAGTCCAAAGATCCTACTCTGAGAGTAGAGGTCATATATATGATTTATTTTTAATTTCATTACTATTTTCTTGATCCTTGAAGTCCCACCAAAGTCTGAATGAGTTTCCTAAGGTTGTGCTTAAAAAGTGCCACAAACTTGGTACCTTATAGGCTAATTTATTCTCTTAGACTTCGAGAGGTTTATCTACAGGGTCAGTCCTGATTAGCACTGGGGGTAACTGGAGTGGTTCACTTACATGTAGGCTGAGTCATGCTTTCTCTGAAGGGAGGATCTTTGACCTGTTGCCTCTGATGGGCTCATTTACGTTAGACTGCTTCCTTCCAGTTGTCCAATGAGGTCATCTACTGAGTTTTTTTTTTCTATTCACAACTTTTGTTTTCACCTTTACCACAGGATTTATTTTGAGGCTGGTGGTTTTAAGAATAAAACCCTAATCCATTAAAGGACAGCAGAGGAAGCTCAGAATGAATTTCCTTCCACTCTAATTTACTCGGCAGCAGGATGCTTGCCCAATTAAACAGTCTCTGTTAGCTGACAAAAAGAATCTCTCTTCTTGAAGAGACCTCTTCCCTCGTCTCTCCCTCACTCTGTCTGTCTCTGATGGTCAGTGTTCATTGTCTGCGTCACTGGATTTAGAATAACTTCAGAGACACACCTTTAGGCATGTCTGTGAAAGCATTTCCAGAGAAGTTTGACTGGAGAGAGAAGGCCCACCCTGAACAAGGTGACCCCATGGGTGGGGATCACACAGCCAGGAAAGAGAAGAGAGCAGGCCCAGACCCAGCGTTCATGTCTCTCTGCTCTCAAAGGACAGACACAAGGTGACCAGTCACTTCCCACCCTGTCTCTCCCATCATGGTGAACTTCCAAAATAGATCCGTCCTGTCTTACGTTGATTCTTGTCAGGCAGTTGGTCACAGTGACAAGAAAAGTAACTCACACACGGTCCCTTTTGGCCTCTCTTATCTGCTTTGTGACTCGCATCATCATAGCAGGAAAGGCACAGTTGGTCCTCTGTTTCAAGACCCCCACTGAAAAGCCTTGACTTCCAGAGATCAATGTTTGGCATTTGGCTCTCATGGCTGATGCACAGCACACCTTCCATGAACCTCCATTAGTGACTGTCAGCTTCCAGCCTGAGATTTGAAGCCTGCTGAGGGAAGAGCAGCCCTTGAAGGAGAATGTGTGAGTGTGTGTGTGTGTGTGAGTGTGTGTGTGCATGTGTGTGAGAGTGTGTGTGTGGTGTATGTGTGTGTGGTTTGTGTGCGCATATGTGTGTGTGCGTGTGAGTGTGTGCTTGTGTGTGTGAATGTTTGTGTGTGAGTGTGTGTGTGCATGTGTGTGTGCGTGTGTGGTGTATGTGTGTGTGCATGTGTGTGTGCGTATGTGTGTGTGAGTGTGTGTGTGCATGTGTGTGAGTGTGTGTGTGTGTGTGGTGTATGTGTGTGTGTGAGTGTGTGTGCATGTGTGTGAGTGTGCGTGTTTGTGTGTGAGTGTGCACGAGTGTGCATGTGTGAGTGTGTGGTGTATGTGTGTGTGGTGTGTGTGCATGTATGTGTGTGTGTGAGTGTGTGTGCAGGCTAGAAGTCCTGAGGAAAGTCCTCCCCACACCCTCTCTATCTCCGTCCTCACCCCCACTCTGAAACCTCTCTTTCTCCATCATATCAGGGAGCGTGTGTTCTGTGCCTTCTCCCTTGTGCAGGATGCCTTGTGCAGGATGCTTTGTGCTTCATGGACAGTGGATAATACCTTCATCTTGCTTGAGGAGCTAGGGTGGTCCCAACATTGCATGGTGACAAGGAGCAGAGCTGAGATAGACTTGAACTGGCTCCTTCCAGAACCCTGGCCCCTCTGATCATCGTACTATAGGAATCCTTTGTTTCCTTGCTCGCTTTTTCTCTTAAGACTTTCATCACATGCTTACTTTAATATTCAGATGTAACACCGAAGCAGAATAAAATCGCAAATTTGCCCAGTACCTTGTCCTCAATTCAACCTGAACAACACAGAAATATACAAAGGTTATTACAATTAGCAATTTGGAGTTAGTCTTTTTGTATGTTTTCTATGCATGTAAATACATACCTAAACAACTATTTTGTTTTAAATATTTTATTTATTTTTTGAAAAGCAGAGAGAGAGAGACAGACAGAGAGAGAGAGGAAAGAGACATGTGAGAATGGGTGTGCCAGGGCCTCCAGTTGCTGCAAAAGAACTCCAGATGCATGTGTCACTTTGTGCATCTGGCTTTATGTGGATGCTGGGGAATTGAACCTGGGTCTTTAGACTTTGCAGGTAAGCACGTCAAAGGCTGAGCCATTTCTCAAGCCCAACACCTATTTTCTTGTACAGAGACTTTTTCTCTATTTAAAGAAATGGATCACACTATACTTTTACTGAGCATTTCATCACGGACGTGACTAGTTTTCCTGATTAATACTTTGAGAATAATTTTCGTATGTCATGACTCCGTAGTTTGGATCTTGCACGTTCTCCAAAAGTTCATGGGATAAAGGCTAATTCCCACTAGTGGCAGGCTGAAGAGATGGCTTAGCAGGTAGAGTATCTTCCTGCAAAGCATAAAGACCCAAGTTTGATTCCCCATATAAAACCAGATGCACAAGGTGGTACATGTGTCCAGTTCTTTTGCAGTGGCTGGAGGCCCTGGTGGCCCCTCTCTTCTCTGGGAAGATTTTAGCCATTTTTTTAATCATTCTCTCCTTGCTCCCAGGCCATCAAGTTTCACTCTGCCAAGGGCTCCCCACTATGGATCTGGTACCCCACCACCAGAGACCTAAGAGAGAGCAAAGGGCTCATTCAGTCAAGGACTCAACTTCTAAAATCATGAGCTGAAACAAGCCTTTTGGTGATCAGCTCAGGTATAGTGACAGAAAACTAACGCAAAATAAACAAATTGGAAATGATTCATTCAATTATTGATAAGAAAACACACTTTTCTTTTACTTTTTTAAAGAGGATGGATTGTTTCTTTGCCCACAGTTATTATATATAATAATTTTAAAATTCTATCACAAAAATAATGCTATACTTCCATGAAAGATCTTTAGTTATATGTACACATTGCAATTGCATATTAAAAAATTTATAGGATTATAGCTACCAAAATATAGGTAATGCTGGATAGTTATAATTTTTAATAGCAAAAATATTTCTTTTCTACATTAAAGAAGTGGTAACTTTTCTTCATTTGAACTGAAGTAGAGGGGAATAGAAGCTACGTCTGCTTTTTCATCATTTCTGGAACACTGATGTGTATATAGAGTTCATACTGGCGTTTTTTTCTTTAAAGTATGTGGGTATGCTTATATTTTTTAATATTTTATTCATTTATTTGCAAGAGAGATAGAGAGACTGGGCGCACCAGGGGCTTTAGCTGCTGCAAGCAAACTGCAGATGCATGCCCCACTTTGTCCATCTGGCTTTAAGTGGAGCACAGAAACCAAACCCAGTTCTTAGGCTTTGCAGGCAAGCACCTTAACCACTGAGCCATCTCTCCAGCCCCAAATATGCTTACTTTAAGTGAACTCCTAGTTGACCTTCTAAAAATTTTGCAAATATGTGTTATCCCACCAATAATATATCTGAGAGCTAGTTTCCTTGTATTGCAATCACCAATAGATTTTATCGTTTTCGTGTGAGTGAAACTGAGGATAAACAGCCTCAATTCATCTTTGCAGAACAAATTTGTTTTAACCCAGAGTAATTTCTTCAGAAAATCCTCGTTTTGTAGTCACTGTGTGTGTACACACTGTGTGTGTAGTACACTGTGTGTGTGTTTGTATCACAATTGATACTATATTACTATACACTGCAAGAGACAAGTCCTTGCTCAAACCTTGAGAAAGAATTCATGTGATGCTAGGTGTTTAACTTCTAGAAATGAATCTGTCTTTGAATAGCCAGAAGTATGGGCTGGGTCCTTGTCTGTGAGATCAGGAAAATCACATTGGACCCTTCCTAGTAAAAGAAAGGTGGGAAGATCAGTGAGTTCATTAGCATGTACAGAACACCCCAGGGAGAGATGCTTTGGAAATCCAGTGTCTTCTCTTATCCTTGTTCCGTGCATTACATAATGTAATTTTAAACTATGCAGTACCACTTCCTAAAGAATCTAAAAATTTTACTTTGTGCATAAAAAGAATCTCATTAAAAAAAAAATCTATGGCACCTATTATGTAAGGTACAAGTCAATCGACATTTCCCAGCTTTCTGCTCATAGCTAGGGGCTGATGACAACCTGTTTAGTACATTTCTGATTCCAGGGCTGCACTTTGGGAGACAGTGCATTTTGGAATCCTTGAGAGATTAAAAAAAAAGTATGAGAGATGGTTTAAAGGAAAGAGTTCTACAATCTAATGGTTAGATTTCTATATATACCTGTCCAACTGGTGAGACAAATTCCCCTCAGCAGATCTGGTCATCCAGCTTCTCTTAGTTGTGCTGAATGACAGGTGTCTGTTGAACATGTGTGAGCAAGCCAACCGAGATGCAGCTAGTTTAAGATAAAAATCACTGGAATCGGTTTCCATAGAAAAAAAATCAACATGCAAAGCAATTACAAAATATGTCACTTCAAGTAAATAGCTCAGGCTGAGATGGTCACAGGTGGATTGGCTTTTAAACAGAACAGTTCAGCTGGTCTTCAAGATGCCAAATAGCCAGGTCGGCTTTCCACTGGCTCAGTACAAAGGGCTCTAGATATAAAGGCCTCTCAGACCAGTTGTTTAAGATCCTGAGACCTGATTAGGTCAAGTAACCATTCACATACAGTTCTGGGGGGGGGGACAAATCTATGGACAGCATGGTGGCAAGCGGTGCCTCTTTGCTCTGGTTTCTAGTCAGGGTCATTGTGTTTTTGAATCTCTTGATTTTGCAAACAAAATGCACACCTGCAGGTGCACACGTGACTGCAGATTGCAGCAAAAAAGTGGTCTCATCAAATTCCAGCTGGTTGATGCTAATCTCTAGAACAATGAATTTGGAGGCTGTTTGCCTCTGCTTTATGAAATGCTATATAGCAAGGGTCGGCAAGGAGAGGGTGGCTTTTCACTGTCAACCACAGGGTTGTGACGTATGCTGCCACAACTGTACCCACCCTTTCTCAGCATTTATCCTCTCCCTGTGTGCGATGGCTTCCTTGCAAAGCACATACCATCACATGGTATTCACAATACGTGTGTGCAGGGAGATGATGTTTCAAAAAGCAGCCTCAGTCCATGAAAGAAGAAAATGAAAGGTCAAACGTTCCAGCTCCTTCTCTCCTTAGATAGGGCACTTCTCACACAGTCTAGTCTCCCAGAGGTCCCCAAATAAATAAGGGCACAGCCATCTGCAGTGTTCATCTACTCATAAACACACCATGTAAACTGTTGACTTTCTCTGTCTCATCTCTGTTTCTCTATCAGTGCACTTTATTTTTCTTTTTTAATTTGGGGGCACCTCCCAAAGAAACTATTTAAGCTTATCTTGTCTCAGGGTTTGATTTATTTGGAAACACAGCCTAAAATGGTTAACTAACTGAGTATATGGTTTTTAGAAATCTGCCTACTGATTTAAGGTAAGTCTGTGTGGAGGCTTGAATATAAAATGTCCCCCATAGCCCAGAGTGTTGAGCCTTTGGTAGAGGGAGCCTTGCTGGAGGAGGTGTGTTGTGGGTGGACATTGGGGTTGATTATTTCTGCTCACAGTGTGTTCAGAGCTTGCTCACTCAGACAGCCCCTGTGGAGATGTGATGCTCCAGTTGCCCGCTACACTCCGCCATGCTGAAATTTCTCAAAACCATAACCCTGAGCAGGGTGTGGTGGCGCACGCCTTTAATCCCAGCACTTGGGAGGCAGAGGTAAGAGGATCAATGCAAGGTCAAGGCCACCCTGAGACTACATAGTAAATTCCAGGTCAGCCTAGACTAGAGAGAGGCCCTACTTTGGGGGGGGGGACAAAAACAGTAAGCCTGAAATTAACCCTTTCCTCTCATCAGCTGCTTTTGGTCAGGTGTTTTGTTTCAGCAGTGAGAAGATAACTACTAAAGTCTATGAGTGAGAAGCTGTGACTTTATGAGTAATCAACATTAAGAATTCATTCAAATACTCCCAAGGAGACCAAAAACTGTGGTAACATTTGCTCCATGAGTTGACCATAGTGCTAGAAGTAGCCCTAGGTTTTAATTTTTGTTACATTTTGGCTTGGATGAATTCTAATCATGTGTTCTTCACACTGCTGTGTTTCTGCTAAGCAGGATCTATCACTTTCCACTGAGTTGCTAAAACAAGGCCGCTGCACATTCTCACCCCTTTGGATCTGAAAAGCATTCTTAATTGTTCTGATTCAGCTTTTCCCAGTATCCCTGCCACAGAGTGAGAAAGCAAAGCTTCCCATGACCAAAATGAGATTCAGAGAATTTAAGTGTCTTTATTTGCTTGTGGTAAAGAACTTAAAAATACAGAATTAGATTTTTCTGGTTCCAAATATGATCACTTTGGCACTTGATCTTGTCAGAAGTTCTCAAGTCCATGCACAAATACAGGCTGTCCCCCCCCCCTCTTTCTGTGAGCATTATCACCAAGACGTGGGTTCACTCTATGTGCTTTTGATTCCCCTAGCATTCTGCCTCTGCTAACCTCTAGGTAGAACTAATACATGATTAACTAGAAAGAAGAAAGCTTCCAAGTAATGAATAGCTTTGCTATTTTCTCTCCAATTTTTATGACAGAAAAAAACCTGTTTTTCTTTTTATTGACTTTATTAATGGCTGACCTTTCCCTTTTTCCTCAGTGTTGGTTTGAGGTAAAAAGAAGTATAGACACAAATATTCTAGCAAGTCATTTGAATAATCTATAGCTGGAAAAGAATTTCTTGGACAGTCTTCATACCTCAGAGCTGCACAAAGAAAAGCCATGATTATCATTCTGTAGAGCCACAGACCTGAGAGGGAGTGAAGAGCTCACCACAAGCCATTTCCAACTTTAATTATTTAATCATCTCAAATTCAGCACCTGCTGTGCCAGGGAACTCGAGGGTGAGAGTGGAGAACACTACGTTATATTTTGAAGGAGGAGTAGTTAATTTCAAGTTTTAGGATATTAAGACTGGTCAAATTTTTTTAGAACAAACTGAAATGTGTTCAAGGAGCTCTTTGAAGATGAATATGAAATACACCTGGAGCTTATTTGTAGTGGCTAGAGGCACTGGTGCCCATCTCTCTCTCTCTTTCTCTCTCTCTCTCTTTCTGTCTCTCTCCTCTCTGTTTGCAAATATTTTTTAAATCAACTATCATCTACTTCAATCACATTGCCATAGACATTTATTTCTGCAGTGTAGATATGACCCAAGTCATTCTTTCTTTCCAGGATAGCTTTAGCCTTGATTGATAATGCCTTATATCAGGGGTAAAACCAGAGTTCCCTACATACCTTCATACCTTTTCTGTATTAAATTAAGTAGGATGCTGAGGATTATTGCTGTGCTTTACAGTTATGAAGACCTAAGAATTATATTAATTAAATAGCTTTCTCTCACCTTAAAGTTGTTAGGCGACAATACCAGAGTTAGATATATAACTGACTGAGCTGAAGTTCAAGTTTACAAAGGCAACTAATAACGAAACACTCTCTGAAAAAATCTAGATTTATAATCAGGAAAAACTCTTTGTATTATTCAGTAGACTGTGAGTATGCTTCTACTTATTTAATTGTAGGACAAATAAGGCTTTGAGTTTTCATATGTAAGAAACTCGTGCAAAAAATGTCTACAGCATCCACTCAACTTAATTTCTAAAGAGATTAAAAACAATAAAACTTTAGGTGACATGACTACAATCTTGATGTGATAACCATTGAAGTGTTTCCCTGACAAGGAGAAGAGAGACTTACTAGTTTATTACTGTTTGATGAAAAGTGCTTAGAAAGCTTGACAGCCTGGGTTCAATTCCCCAGTTCCCTCTTAAAGCCAGATGCACAAAGTGGCACATGCACCTGGAGTTTGTTTGAAGCAGCAAGAGGCCCTCACATGCCCATTCTCTCTCTTTGTCTCTGTTTCTCTTTTTGCTTGCAAATAATTAAAGATATTTTAAAACCTGTGAGGAAGTGGTGAAATGAGCGAGAGACCTACCTCCACTGCAAGTCAGACGACCTGGGAAAGGATCATGGAGACAGACACTGAGGATCCCAGCACAGTCCAAGGCAGAAATCCAGAGACTCCTAAGGTCTCAACAGCAAAGCAGACCTAAAGCTCACCCACCATGACTCAGGGATCTGAGTGGAAGAGAGAGTGGAAAGATTGTAAGAGCCATGATGGGGAGAGAGAGAAAAAAAATCTAGCTACCTCTGGTACAATCCCTATCCCATGGACTGGTCTAGCAAGCCCACATAAGAAGGCCCCAGTGTGGTGCTAATAGGGAGGAAGGAAATGGGAATACCACCATAAGACATGCTTATGCAATGTATCTAATTATTTGCAATAAATATGAATATATATATATATATATATATATATATATATATATATATATATATATATTTAAATTTGCAAATCCAAGACTTAACCTCCACAGGAGAATTCAGACAAAACAAATTTCCCATGATGGACTGGTAGTTTTGAAAGCCATTGAGCGTGGAGAATTGTCTTCTTCAGATAAATTTGCCTAATAAATTTTGTCTTGATCAATGTGGACATATTACACCTTTAAAATCAGCCAAACCCAACACCATTTCCCATAGCAAAATCACTTTCTTTTCTCAGTAACTAAACAATGTTGCCCTGGGTTTTTAGACATATGTTGGTTGACATAATAGTATTTGTGCCTTGAGTGAGAAGCCATTAATTAGTTCCTGACCTCCCATGCCAGTGGAAAAGGCTTCTAGAGACAAAACCAATTTGTGGTAAATTCTCTTTTGCAGCAGAAAAAGTGATTCTAGAAACTAAACCTCCAAAGAACTAGGAAAAGAGATTTGAGCTGCTGGATTCAGGTCCTAATATGTTATAGGAAACATTGGAAACTCAGCAGAAAGTTTTATTTAGCTCAACAGGAAAAAACACTAATGTTTGGACTTCTTGTCATATTTAATTTTAGTTTCCTAACACGTGGGCTATTTTGCTTTATTTCTCAATTCTCAGCAGAGAGCTGAGCAATTACCTTAGCCAAAAGTTGTTTTTGTGAAAGGTTATTTTGATGGTCTTGGTGAAACCATGAAAAACAGCTTTGCTTTCAGAACTGGAAAAGGAAAAAGCCTTTATCAAGCTTAGAAAACAGTTGCATTATTGAATCGCAATTTCAATACAATATTAGTCCTTTGGAAGTTCTAGATAAAAATTCTGCTTGAAATAGAAAAGAAAAACAAAAAACAACCCAAGATATACAATGGACATATATAATCCTTTATAAAGGTAAGAAAGAAAAACATCAACTAACTGCATGTTTTGATTAAATGTTCCATTTTTAAAGAGTCTATGAATTTAATAGCTATTTGAAATGTTATTAGAGTCTTTGCTGGGCTCTTACCATTATGTTTGAAATATGTTTATTAACTTAGCTCTCTTCTCTGACTATGGAAGTCTCTTCCTTTTCACCTGAAGAATAACCATAAGTGTAAGATCAAATAAAGAAGGAAGCTAAAACTTGTTTGTTTCAAGTCTTATAATGAGCTGGGCATGTACATCTTTAATCCCAGCACTTGGGAGGCAGAGGTAGGAGGATCACTGAGAGTTTGAGACCACCCTGAGACAGCATAGTAATGTCCAGGTCAGCCTGGAGTAGAGCAAGACCCTACCTCAAAAACAAAACAAAAGTAAACAAACAAACAAAGAAAAAAACACCAAAAAAATCAAGTCTTATAATGTTTCAAAGAAGTTGTGAGGAAAATACTGATGTTTGTTATCATTGTTATTATTTTATTAATTTTTACACTTTTAGGTTCTCAAACTTGATCATGTACTTAAATGTAAAATATAAATTATAAAGATTTTATTTAAAAAGCATAGAAGAAAGCCTTTAGGATCTATGATTAGGCAAATAATTAGATAAGGCATGATCCATAAAAACATAATCTAGGTTATGTTAACATCTTTTTCTTATGAAAAAATGCCATTAATAGACTGGAAACACAAGTGGAAAAAAGTGAAAGAAAATATTTTCACATGTTAACAAACATTTGCACATATCTGACAGACGCATGTTATCATACATCCAACAAATGACTTGTATCTGAACTGTAAAGAGAATTCTACACACTCAACAACGAAAGCACAAACGACTCTATGGATGGTTTATAAAGAATATTTCACCAAAGAGATCATCAAGTTGACAAATAGAAACTTGAAAATATGTTCCGCATCACTAGCCAGTAGGAAAATATAAACCAAAACAGTGAGTTGCTACTATCCACCGGGGGTGGCACGGGCACATAGGAACACTAGAGAAAGGACTGTACAGTGACCGAAACACTCTTATATTGCTGGTGACACCTAAAAGGGTTCAGATCCCCTGAAACTTTCTGCCAGATTGGAGATTTCCAAATTCTTTTCTTAAATTTCTTTATTATCCATAATTAGATACACTTAATGAGTGAATAATATGTTGATGTCCCCAGTTCCCCAATTTCCCTCTTCCCTGTCCTGTCCCCCAATCAGCTGGGTATCCTCCTCCGTGGCCAGTCTGGATCAGTCCATGGGGCAGGGGGTTATGGATAGTCCAGGAGTCAACCCGGTTCCACCCCCCCCTTTGTACGTTGTTACTGAGGAGGGCTATGTCTCTGGATATTCTCCCCCACCATGGCTCTTACAATCTTTCTGCCCCCTCTTCTGCTCAGTTCCCTGAGTCATGGTGGGTGAGAATTAAGGCTGCTTTATTGTTGAGGTCTTAGGGAGTCTCTGTACTTCTGCTTTAGGTTGTTATAAAAGCAGTGTAGTAAACAGAAGACCCAACAAGTCTTTTCTTTTGCCTTCCAGCCCCCACTGTGTTCCTCCTTCCTTCTCTTCCTGAAAGTATATTACTAAAGATGATAAAGTTTAATCATTTGAGTATTTTATTTAAACATATAAAGTAGTATAGTTAGTACAGTAACAGTTTAAAAGAGAGACCATCTGCCACTTTGATATTATTGCCAGAGGTTAAAATTTTAAGGCATTTGGTTTTAGGTACAGGCAAATCTTTTATCAATATAGGCATACTATTTCATGAAGGAATGACACAGCATATCCTTGAAACAAGATCGTTTGAATGACTCTGTATTTAAGGGACAGAATTAGCTAACACATCTTTTGGTTTGAATAAACGGGTGTCAATTTTGACCCCATTAAATTTAATCCAGCCAATGGTTACTACTGATGTAGTAATCTGAGGTAAGATCTTTAATATCTACAGCGGGGACAGTGGCTGAGCGAAAATGTACCATTCACTTGCGATACTGAAGCTTCTGCCCCAAGTTCTTAGTTGTGACTATAACTTTTGGCATCCTATCATGATCCAACAGGTCAAGCACACCTCTTTATTTTATCCTGCTTACCATTCCAAAAATAACAAAGAGGAAAACTAAAACATAAAATTTTACCAAGAATAAATCTGTCATTCTATCCCAGAGAGAGAAACATAAAGTATGGTGGCACATTTCCACACAATGATGTATGGTTTGGATACATCCAAACATTTTGTCATCAGCCCAGACAAAAATGAAGCCAAGGATATCATCTGAAATAACACAGAAAGGCTGGAGCAGTGAGAGACCCTGTAACCTCAGGATGCAGTAAACCCTGAGGCAGGAGGGAATAAAAAGAGCAAGTGATACAGAAATAAACTATAGAGAAAGACAAGGGACTCACTCATGGGCGGCTGAATGACAAGACAGCGAAGTCAAGCAATTTCATCTCAGAATAGCTCTGGGGTTGATGCATCTGCTCAGTGTATATTACTGGTAGACACCGCACCCCCACTTAGCACACCACACACACACACACACACACACACACACACATCCACACATGCACACACACTTCTCTCTCTTTCTGTGTGTGTGTGTGTGTGTGTGTGTGTGGTGTGTGTGTGTGTGTGTGTGTGTGTGTGTGTGTGTGTGTATCAACCAAATTAACAGGGGAAAGTCCTAACGTCTGGCTCCATGCACACTGAGTGGATAAGGTTGGAAGATATCTCTGGTTTCCCCACACCCAAGGAAAGGGCTAATGGGAACACACCTGAGATATTACACATGTATCACCTTTGAGCCTTTATCCCTCCAAAAACTTTTTATCACCTTTAAAATAAAACCCAATTAAAACAAGTCAAAAACCAGGCCTGGTAGAGGCAGAGGCAGGAGGATCACCATGAGTTTGATGCCACCCTGAGACTACATAATGAATTCCAGGTCAGCCTGGGCTGGAGCTAGGCCCAACTTTGAAGGAAAAAAAAATAAGTCATTGTAGTAAACATTAAGATAAACTGTTATATAAACAGATTTAAAGAAAGAGAAACAGAGTGTAGAAGCAATTTCCTTTGATAGAACTATTTTTCACTGATACATGGCAAGACAGATGAGGTAAAATGACAGAAGCCCACTGCAGCATAACTGAAATCTGAAAACCATTAGCCTGTTATAGGAATTTGATTATACAATGTTTATTAATCAGGACGATCAACAAAGGAAGAAAATATTTCAGTGAAATGTTTCCGTCTACCCATAGCTCCCAGCTTTTTTTCATTCTATCAGAAATGCATGCCTGAAAACAGTGTAATAGACTTCGATTTCTTTTTCTAATCAGCCTTTTGAATTTGTATGTACTTTGCCAAAAGCATTGACTAGAAACAGTGGTGGAATAAAGAATCCAGTTCCTGTTTATTTCGGTCTTTATCCTCAGAATATCAGAGCCCAGTCCTCAGCTGAGGGGGAAGAAGGGACCCTGGTCCCCTGTGCCCAGTACACAGCTCTCATTATTGAGACCTGTCAGCTGGGGGGTTAATTTCTCCTGCTGTGGTTCAGAAATCTTGCAAGACCTCTCTGCTTCCCATAGGACCCACATCCAGCAAGGGGGACGCCTTTGTCACACTGCAAATTTTCCCTGGGTGCCACTGGCATGCTACTTGTGCCTGGGGACACTTTCTGCTCCCCACAAAAGCAAGGGGAAAAAGAAAGAACCACATATATGATTCATGAGGAGTCATCAAATGAGTCCCAATACTGAGATTTTTTTTCTACTTTCAAATCTACCCTAAGTCCATTGAGTTATTATTACTACGTTGTCAGGAGAGTCAGTAATACAGCAGAATGGGAAAAGAAGACTCCTCCCCCGACTTGTTCACTGGTGACAGGATAAATGGGTCCATCTACTCTGAGGACAGTGTGTGTTATGGCTCAAAATCCCTTAAAAATAGCTTACTTGAACCAGGAAGTCTCACTTCTAAGAATATGCCAGAAGGCAGAAAGCTAAAAAGATAGGTGTTTCAGGTTATTCACCTCAAGATTTCTTTATAGTAACAAAATAAAGAACAAAATGAATCACAGCCACTACCCAGACTTCTTAAAGGATACTCTGTAACCATTTAGACTCTTATACATCTATTTTTATTGGCATGCTACAATAGAATATATACCAATTTTTAAAAATTATATAGCAGAAATAATGGTCTGCTGCTATTAAAGATTTTTAATTATATGTACGAATTACAAAGGCAAATGAAAAATTTTAAAGGATTATTTATATGTGTCAAACTATAGCTAATGTTGGATAGTTATAAATATTTTCTTTATTGTTATATCTAGGAATGTTTATTTTCTACAGTGGGGAAGTGGTGACTTCTGGTTTTGAACTGGAGTGCACAGGGGATAGAAGTCATTGATTTTTCCTATTATTTCTAGAATTCTGATTCACACTATCAGTACATCTATTCTTAGTGACTGAGCCATTGGTAGGTGTTGTGGTCAGCATTCTGGTTGCTACGTAGAAAGAACCCAAACAAAAGCAGCTTGTGGCTGAATGGGTTTATTTGGCTTATGGACTCAAGGGGGGACTCCATCCTGGCAGGGAAAACGATGGCATGAGCAGAGGGTGGACATCACCTCCACCACAGCACTGCAAACAGCGGCAGGAAGGTGTGCCAAATACAGGCAAGGGGAAGCTGGCTTATAACCCCCCTAAGCCAACCCGCAACAACACAGCTCTAATGAGGTTCTAATTCCCGAATTGCCATCAGCTAAGGATCCATCAATCAGAACACATTCATTTGTTTGTGGGGGACACCTGGATCAAACCATGACAGTAGGCAATAAGGTTCTGTTAGTTCTTAACAATCACTCCCTCTTGGAAGCCTTGGGAAGGGTCAAAGTACAAGTTCAATGGCATAACTAATTATTCTAAGGATGGGAAGACTTGAGGGTTGCAGACGACTGGTGTCATTCTCAAAGCTGTCTCTTAGAGCTAGAGGTATTTGGGTGTGTGCAGGGTGGTGTGAGATACGGAAGACAGTTGCCTGAGCCAACGTGGACCACTACAGAGGGCTTGTGGGTACTGTGACACGAGGGAGCCATTAGGATCTACAGGTCCACGCAGTGAGGGCCGTGCACATGACATGATGACTTTATCAAAATCCTCAGGAGTCCTTTTCTTCCATAGTGAGGATAAACCCAGGACCTTGCGCAGGCTAGGCTAGCTCTCTACTGTTAAGCTACATCTCCAGAGGACCCTCATGAACTTTTAAAACAAAAAGTGATCACAGCCCCTGAATTTGTCATATTTGCACACTCTAGTGAAATTTCAGTTAATTCTGTGCAACCCCCAATGACGGTGATAATGATGATTTCTTTATATATACATGATACACGAGATTGTAAAACAGGCTAATCATTTTTCTTATATCAGTGTCTTCTTTATGCATCAAATTAGAGTTTATTTCATCAGATACAAAACTAATTTTCTATTTCATTTAACCTGATGACAGTTATGCTGTTTCTAAAACTCACCTTTTAAAAGTTTTAATGATGAAAATTAGTAATGTTGTTATAGAAGCAGCCTATTAGCTTCTAGACATTTGAAAAGGTAACCACCCAATTCCATCATAGTCATTTCCCAAGACTCAAGTTCCAGTCTAGAGATATTTGGTTATTCTTTTCTGATAGTGATAACACCACTCCCAAAATAATAACT
Source organism: Zapus hudsonius (assembly GCA_004024765.1). NCBI lineage: Eukaryota > Metazoa > Chordata > Mammalia > Rodentia > Dipodidae > Zapus > Zapus hudsonius. The sequence continues at coordinate 34,860 of PVHP010007565.1, forward strand.
CAGCAGCTGCTTTTGCTCTCCAGGTTATAAAAGTTTATTTTCTTATTTATGGTCAGGACTCTCATAACGTTTTAAAGCCTCAACTTAAATTGTTCTTAGCCCTCATCTCCCAGTCTTACCACAAATCCCCAAATCAATATGTATGATCGAAACATGAGAACTTATTGATACTTCATTTTATATTGTAATAAACCAATGTCCATCTTTGAAAGCTGTTAAAGAGCTATACCACATAGCTGGAATCATATTGGTTAGAATATTACTCTCTACTCCATTCATATCTTGCCTTTTAAAAATCAGTTCTAGGGGGCTGGAGAGATGGCTCAGCGGTTAAGGCACTTGCCTCCAGTGCCTAAGGCCCTGGGTTCAATTCCCCAGGACCCACATAAGCCAGAACCACAAGGCTGTGGCCCTAGTGCGCTCTCTCCTCTCTCTCTCTCTCTCTCTCTCTCTCTCTCTCTCTCTCTCTCTCTCTCTCTCTCTCTCTCTCTCTTTCTCTCTGCTTGAAAATGAATAAATAAAATATTTTTTTAAAAAAAATCAGTTCTACCCCCTCCCCACCCCTGCAAAGAATCAAATCTATAACCTGAGAATCAAATCTAGCAAATTTATAACCTCAATCTCAAGTGTGGGTATTTGAGCATGAGACTGGCCACAGTTGCTCCTATAATTTTTCTGTATTAACTAGAAGGAATAATATTGTTTCCTATTGCAGAACAGATGCTCAACATGGCTTTATGCCTACAGCTGTGATCTTAAAACAATAAGCATCGTGTCTGTAGACGTTAACAGAACTCCATGTGTAGGGAGCTGAGCTAGGGCAGCTTCCCTTGTAGACTTCCCATGGCCTTTCCTTGCATGGGCAGCAATCATCTCCTCCACCCCCACAGAGCAATAATGCACCTGAGCCTTTGCAAAACCTGCCAGGTACACTTCTGACTTTGGTAAAGATGGCATTGTGGTCAGGCGTGGTGGCACAAGCCTTTAATCCCAGCACTCCAGAGGCAGAGGTAGGAAGATTGCTGTGAGTTTGAAGTTACATAGCCAATTCCAGGTCAGCCTGGACTAGAGGGAGACCCTACCTCAAATATCAAACAACAAGAAAGATGGCTTTGTGTAGCTTATCTACACAAGAACAGTCTGTGCTAAAGCTACTTTCTTCCCTGGATAGTCTAGTCTGCATTACACTAATATACTGTAATTGTGTTCCTGATGCTCGCTGTATTATCCCTACCTGCAGTGAGATTTCAGAATGTTCACAAACAACCGAATATATTAAATGATGTCAATTAGTAATATTAGAACTCGAAACTGTAGAGTTGGCCCAGGTTCCTCATCAATGTTCTAGGTCTGGCATTCAATTCTTTTTATTTTTCAAAGCACTTAACATCATCCTGTCATCAAGTTTTCTTAGGCTTCCATAAGAATGAAGTGGCTTCAGTCTCAGTCATATGGAGAGTCCTGAACAAGGAAACACACAGAAACCACTGTAGTCTCTTCACCTTTAGGATCACACGAGGACCCCTTGCCCTGCGGCGAAATGATTCTGTGCAAAAAACAAGTGGATCCAGACCTGCAGGTGTTGCATCGTAGGCACTACCGTAGGGTATGCTCGGCCACGACACACAGACTTCCTTCTCAGGATTTCTAGAAACGATTTGCTGGTTAAACGTGGGATCCTGCTGACTTCAGCTCATTTACCCAGATGAGTTAATGCATCCCTTGGCATGCTATAGATCCTCTCCCAGCTGTTCCTCTACATCTGACAAGATGCTCTCAGCAAACAAGTGAAAGAATTAAAGATTTAAGTTCCTGGGGCTGGTGAGATGGCTCAGCGGTTAAGGCACTTGCCTCCAGTGCCTAAGGCTCTGGGTTCAATTCCCCAGGACCCACATAAACCAGACCCACAAGGTGGTGGCCCTGGTGCATGCTCTCTCTCTCTCTCTCTCTCTCTCTCTCTCTCTCTCTCTGTATCTCTCTGCTTGAAAATGAATAAATAAAATATTTTTTTAAAAAGATTTAAGTTCCTGCAAGCACTTGCTGCCTCTTTACAGATATCAAATGTTCCCACTGTCACCTGGCCCTTAGTGGAAACTGAGAAGAAAATCTTCCCTATGGCCAGACTTGCTGCTGCTCTGGACATTTGCTCTGGTGCGAGCCTCCTGAGGAGGTAAGAAGAGAATCATCCATACCCCCAATTTTGTATGATGTAGACGAGCTAAATTAAAGTCTCCTCCTAGGACAGAAAGACCTTCCACAACTATGTGGTTTCAAAATCTCCCTCTGATTGATTATTCCTTTACTTCATATCACTTCTTATTTTGAACATTGAATCAACTGTTTTAAACATTCAACACTCTATTGAATGTCAACAATACTGTTGATGTCTAATTTCTATTTCCTACATTAAAACGTAAACTCTGTATTGTAGACAGCTCTATGTTGCCGGGATGAACTTCCAAACCAGATACAGTTTATAGGAGGAAGAGTTTATTTCAGTTTACAGATCCAAGGGGAAGTTCCATCCATGGTGAATGAAGCTGGTTCCTTTTCAGAGATCCAAACAGAGAGACACACCAGCAGCCTGCCAGCAACTTACACAAGCACAAACACTGACTGCAGCAGGGACCCAGGCAGAGCGTAGGTTGGTCTTGAATAGCTTTGGGCTAGAAATCAGATCTGCCTCCAGTGAAACCTCCTCCATCCAGGCAGCTGGAGATAAGTGTTAATAAAACCCTTGAGTCCACTGGAGGACGTACACTCAAGCTATCATACTCGGTGAGAGGGGATGTTTGTCTCATCCTTTTTCTACAGTGCTGTCATGGTGTCTGGTACATAATAAACTTTTCTCAGTAAATAAGTGCTAAATGAATGAGCTATTGCCCAGAGAAATTTTTGTGAATATTACTCTGCTATAGTCAGACAAATATAAGCAATTGTTCTTTATTCTGTTTATGGACAAAACACAGTAATTCTAATATTGTTGGAATGGAGACTGCTTTGAACACTTTTTGGTTAGAAAAGAGCTATTTGAAATGGGCTTTCATTCACGCTCTCCATTGTGACATTGTAAGCAATAAACATCACGAGGGAATCTAGTGCTTAGCTTTCCAAAGTACTTTTCACCAAGCAAAGGGGCTTTTCGTCTGTTTTGTGTCCTTCCCAAATTCCTAAGGTGAAACCTAGCCCCCACTGTGATCGTGTTGGGAGGGGGACATTTGGGAGGTGACTAGGGCATGAAGATAGAACCCTCCAGAAAGAGATTAGTAATGGAGGCTCCTGAGGACTGCCTCACCCTTTGTACCCTATGAGGACACGGGGAGAAGACAGCCTGTTCTCAACCACAAAGTGGCCCTCCCTCATCATGCCGGTATCCTGAGTTCAGATCCAACCTCCAGAACTGTGAGAAATTATTGCTGTGACTAGATCCATGGATAATGAAAATATGATACATAATTCAACCATAAAGGAAATTGAAATTATGAAATTCAGAGGAAATGGATGGATCTGGAAACTATTAATTGAGGTAACCTAGACTCAAAAAGACAAATACTTCACGTTACCTTTCATATACCCATCCAAGCTTATATTCTTTCTATATGAGCCCATCTGTGGAGTGAGTGTGGGATGGGAAAGCCGACCACACGAGGGGAAAAGGAGGCATTCAGGAAGGGAGTTAGAGGCAAATAGAACACCTGAGACTTGAAGCAGAAAGAGGAGTAGTAGGGACAGAAGGGTACATGAGGGGTAGAGAGAATGGAGGAGAAGATGAGGGCAGACATCAACAAACACAGATAATACCTGAACATACCATACAAAAGCTCACTGCTGCATACATTGTGGTTTGAGTCAGATGTTCCCCTATAGTCTCCTGTGTTTTGAATGCCTGGGAGGAGGAGCCTTCCTGGAGGAGGTGTGCCATTGGGGTTGGGCTTTAGGGTGTTTTAACCTGGCTTCCCCTTGCCAGATTTCAGCTCACTATCTTGTTGCTTTCTGCCAGCTCTTGTAGAAATATATGATGCTCAGCCTTTGCACCACCATCCTTCCATGGCCAGGATGAAGTTTGCCCTTGAGACTATAAGCCAAAATAAACCTTTTGCTTCCATTAGCTAGTTTGGGTCAGCTGTTTTATCCCAGTAGCATGAAGGGAACTACCTACCCTGATAAAAAAGAAATTAATTTAAAAAAATAAAAAAACAACATGAATGTCTGTTGCTTATAAGCCAGCTACTTTATTGTTTTGATATAGCACCTTACATTACTGACACTTAAATATTCTGTTCAGTTTACAATAAGAAAAAAATGAGGTTGGGTTCTGTCAAAACTGGAATAATAATGAAAGTTTATTTTATTTTATTTATTCATTTTCAAGCAGAGATACAGAGAGAGAGAGAGAGAGAGAGAGAGAGAGAGAGAGAGAGAGAGAGAGAGAGAGAGAGAATGCCAGGGCCACCACCTTGTGGGCCTGGCTTATGTGAGTCCTGGGGAATTGAACCCAGAGCCTTAGGCACTGGAGGCAAGTGCCTTAACCACTGAGCAATCTCTCCAGCCCAATAATGAAAGTTTTTGAGCAAGTCTTCTAATTGGTCAAGTTTTATACCGTTGACTATTACTCGAGACTGCTGAGTCTTTGAAGGAAGAAGGACTTGGGAACATGTGGCGTAGGTTTCATGCTGATTTAATTGAACTCCGCAATGTGCTGGTCTGCTGTGTACTTCTCTCATTTGTAAATGGGGATGTGTGATGATATTACTAGAATAGATACATTTCGGAAGAAAATGCTCCATCAATCTCAGAAAATATAGCTCAATGTGTGGAGAGTCTTTGGGGTCATTCATGTGACCATTTATAATCGTTCAGTTCCAGATACTGGGATTGAATGTGTACAAATAACAAAAACTTAAAACTTAAATTATTTTAATATTTTCATAGCTCGATTTTTTTAACTTTTTGTACATTGTCATATTCCAAGAAGTGAAAAAAGAAAGAAAGCATAGTAGAGGGCTGGAGATATGGCTCAGTGGTTAAGGCGTTTGCCTATAAAGCAGAAGGACCAGAGTTCGATTCCCCAGTAACCACATAAAGCCAGATGCACAAGGTGGCACATGTGTCTGGAGTTCATTTGCAGTGGCTGGAGGCCCTTGCCCACTCATTTTCTCTCTGTGTCTGCCATTTTCTTTCTTTCACTCTCTCTCAATAAATAAATAAATAAATAAATAAAATATTTTTAAAAGGAAAGCATAGATAGAAAGAAGGGAGAAAACAAAAAGAAGTTGAAATAAGTAATGTCATAGGAGGTTGTTTGCCTTTCTCTTAAGAAGCTTTTAATAGATACATTTTATTTTAAATTTTCTGGAAGTTTTCATGCATTATTACCCTTTTAGCTTTGTGATTCAAATCAGTATTTCTCAACAAGGAGCTATTGCAACCCTGAAAGGGAGCATGTAGTTAATGGTACATGACAACCAGCAACATATGTGTGGTCCTGGGTTCTAGTCCCAGCACCAAGGGGGCCTGGAAACATAAAGGTTTTCTGCTTTCTCACTGTGGCTGCACATTCTCTCTATGTACATGTTTCTTAGACATAATTAAATCACTAGAGGGCACATGTCTTAGGGTGAGTTTTTTTTTTTCCTGCTTTCTTTCACGTGTGCAATCCTGTCACCAGAAATAACTGAAGTATTTGCAACCTGGGTTGCACGTGAGCATCTCCTCCGGCAAAGCAGGTTCCTCAGCTGCCCTTTCACAATCCCCTACTTGGAAGACAATACTGGCTCAGACTTCCTCATATTTGTCCCTGCTATTGGGATGTAAGGTCATCGTTGTCAGTCTCAGCTGAAATACACAAACCTCATGCTGATGTCGTCTGGGAAAATGATGGCCTTGTGGAAAAATATCTATCAGCTGTCAACCTTCAGATTTGTGTCTTTGGCCCACATTGGGCTTGTTCATTTCAGAATGTCAAAAAGACATGTTTCCAGGAGAACATTCCGGCCACATCATATGCTCCTCTGCCCACGTCAAAGCAGATGTAACTTCCCCTCATAGATTTCAATGCCCACGAGCATGAATTCCAGATGCATGCACCACTTTGTGCATCTGGCTTTTCATGGGTACTTCAGAATCCAATCAGATCATTAGGTTTTGCAGGTGAGTGCCTGAAATGCTGAGCCTTCTCTTCAGTCCCTAAAAATCTCTTTATAGAGGTAAGGAAACAGGAAATGAAAGATTACATAGTCATACCAGAAAAACTGTCTAAAATTTTATTATTTTTGTCATGTGTTTTTTACAAGATAAATAAATTCAGCAAGGTAGGCAAATCCTGTTGGTTAATGTGGTGGTTTTGGTTTACAAAGTATTTATTACATCATTCATAATCTCTGACACATTAACTATATGCTTTCGGGTCTTTTTCTGGTCTTGGTTTTTCTCCTTGGTAAATTGAAAATGTTGCCCAGGGGCTTAGCTAACCATAAGTCTATGTGTTGATGTTTTAGGATGGCACATTGTTCACAACTGTTAAAATAAAATTACCTATCTTAGAAGCAGTAATGCTCATATTGCAAAATAGAAATTTAATAATTTTCAAAGAATATCTCCTGCACCAAATCCTTTGAAGGCAAGGTTACAAGAACTTAAATAGATACAGACATTTTAATTCCTGTTAACACCTCTGACATCTAAATGTGGCTTCACTCAGTTTGTGCTTATATAATATGCAAAAACAAAATACATAAAGGTTAAAAGACACTGCCTCATTTGCTTTGTTTTTTAAATTATGTGTTTGATGTCATGCAAATGGGCCATTTAAGTAAAGGTTGGTTCTCCTTACAATGAATTTCACTGATGGTGATTTTGCAAAAGATTCAGAAAATCATTTTGTGTATTGTTCAGAGTGAGCCATACTGTATTTGGCATGCGGTTGGGATCAACCTTGTGAACTGGGTGTCACCAGCATCTCGATAGCTAGTTATGCTATCGTCGCTTCTACTGACATTGGAGATTTAATTTAAAAACTATTTAAAAAAGAAAACAATCATTTTAGATGATTTTTCCCACAGATATAAAATAAATAAAACAGACCACAGATTGTTGTAAATATGTGTTTATATGTGAGCTGAAGTCATTTTAATCACCAATAGCTATTTCAAGCTTGCGACATTTACGTTATTGAATGCTGAGAGCAACTTACCCTCAATACAGAGTCGCCAACCACCGCAGGCCCCAGGGATTCTGTTCTCCAGCTGTGTACTCTGCAAACAGTGTGTCTTTACATCTATAGAACAAAGAAAAGAATTAGAATCATGTGATAGCAACTTTATTTCATTAGATTTATGTGCCATTTGGTAAGTGAAAAGTTAGATTCAGAAACTCATCCAGTAAGGAAGCCTTGAGCAAAATTAGAAAGTTACTTCTCTTTCTCACCAACCTTCTTCTCAGTTCTCTGTCCTCTGTCCCTCCTGTGCTCTGCATTAGATTCTAATCCCCTTATGGATCTCCTGGGCATCCTATTGGCTTTACAACCTTCGGAAAAGGATTTGAAACCAAGGATTCACACTAAGCTGGGATCAGCTTAAAGGTTTACACCTTTAAGAAAGATGAAAGCCAGGACAGGAAGCGAAGAAATTGATGTTAGATTTGAACCCTGCCTCTCTCTACCCTGGATCTACCCCACACACCCCTCTAAAGCAACTTCCTATGTACTTGATGTTGAGCTAGTTATATAGGCTCTCTAAGCTTGTTTTCTCGTGGGTAAAGTAGGGTATTTCCTCACTTACAGGTTTGTTATGAGACTTCAATGGGAAAATACAAAGTGTTTAAGGTAATCATGCCTGGTGCAAAGGACAGACTTCATGGAGGGTAGCTGATAGTATTGTAGCATAAACTGTACTAGAGAATGTGGTCCTCTCCTTAAACAAAAGCCCCAAAGTTTGCAAAGGACAGGTAAGATCTGTTACATTGTGCTGTTTAGCTAGCTTGCTTATTTTTCAAGACACAACTTTATTTCCTCCTGAAAAAGCGGTATGATACATAGAAATGACTGAAAATATTTGTAGGACTACTAATCCTAAGGGAAATACTCTGTATCAATATTTGTTAAAACAGCAAAGTTATTCAAGTGAGTTTCATAAAAAAGAGTTATTTTCCATCTCTCCCCCATCCCTATTCAGTGGGTCTTAAATGTTTGGCTCCAAAACACTGCTTTGCTTTCTTACTTCTTTCTTCTGGGGGAAGACTATACCAGCTAAATTCTTTCTATAAATCTGAAATTACTCAGTTTATCTTGGTAGTCTGATCTTAAGTTTTTTTCTACTGGAGTTGAGCTGCCCCAGGTGAACCCCGCAAATCTGGAAAACTGCCAAGAGTTGAGCTTTGCAAGTCCCTGGTGCAGAGGTGGGACACCCTTTCCCAACAGCAAGTGATGCTCAGTGTTTCCTGGTCTTGAAGGCTTTTGTGCTGTGGCCTTCCATGGGGTTGTGATCCACGTTATCTACTGAGAAAATCATCTTCAACTGTTGTTGTTCAGGAGTTTCCCCTCTGGGCCCGGGCTCCTCTGACAGCACCTGCTGGTGACGGGGAGGAAAGGTCATGAGAAAATAAACAGTTCCACAGTCATTTCCTGAGCCATCCTGATCTTATCCTTGAAGATGGATGGGCAGTCTCCAGCTGAACCTGTTATTAATAGCACTCAAACATAGCTGGTGGTACCAACAGGACTCTGCATAGGACCAAGGGTTTGAGGTCCCCCAAAGACTCCTCCCTCAGCTGGTTCCTCCTTGGGGTCTTAGTGGAACCCTCACTCTCCTTGGACCCTCACTCTCGTCTCTTGACTAGCCTCTGCTTTCTGCAATCACACAGGATTCTCTTAAGCTTTCCTTGCTGTTGTTTATGTTACACAGAACATGATATTAAATGGGCTTTATATTTTATTTAATGCTGTTTTTCAAATCACTCTCAACCCTGTTTGACAGGATTTCCAGGTGGGCTGTGTCATTCAATATTAGAGGCCCACTGACCTGGAGGTGTCGAAGGGTAGAGGGTATATGATTCTCTCTTGCTGTTTATCTAAGAGAACCATTTCCATCTTGGTTCAGCATCAAAGAATCTGACTATTTCGAAATGGAAAGCAGCACATAGCCAGCTTTCTCTGTTCATCAAAATGTTTCCTGTAAATATAAGAAACCACAAGCCATGACAAAGCCCAAAGAATCACCAGAGACAGAAATCTCTATCCGAATAATCCACTGGGTGTTATATTACAGAAAACGCCAAAAGATTGTTTGTAAAGTACTATTTGATATTGATATTGTAGGCATGTTTTTATTTCTTCTGCCAATTACATGCTTCAAGAAATCTCTGAGCTTTGTCTAATAGAAATGCTAAAAATACATAAGAAACTTCATAACAGGCATTTGACAGAATTTTTTTTAATACAGAGCTGGGTATTGAAGCCTAGACAAGCATTCTGCCACAGAGTTATATCTCCAGCCAGATTTGAACAGATCTGATGCATGTACCATGCACCCTTCAGGGCTTCAATCTACTAGAAAAAAAAAACTTCACTGGACTGTATTATTATGGGCCTTGAAGAATTGATGATATTTTTAGAGACAATATGTAGTTTTATATCTATTCGAAATAGACATAAATTCACTCAAATGGGCTTCGCTGAAATTAAATTCCATTTAGAGTTTAAATACTTGGCAAACATATTTCTGAGCTTTAATCTCACCATTATAAAAACAAGGGGATCTTTAATCTCATCATTATAAGAGTAAGGAGATCGAAGAATCCTCTCTTTCTACTCTGCTATTCTAAGGTTCACATTTCCAAAATTTAAAGGACCAAGAACATTATTTGATAAGGACGGATATATTCCTTCAAAAGAGACACACACAACGATGTCTGTGATGGTATGTTTGGATGCTTTGGCTATTAGAGTCCCAATTTGAAAAGTTATATCTCGTTCATCTTACAAGGATTTTGGGAAGGTTGGTGTCATTGTCCAAAATGATAAATATTGAACGTTGTTTAGGCAGATTGGGATGAACCTGATTTAGAAAAGCAGATTTCCCTGTGTCTGAGACCTTCCAGCTCTGCTATTCTTACATATTCTTACATATTCTTACATGGGCCTGAGGAGCTCAACAGGATTAGGGGTTCCCACCCTGAGTGACCTTATCAGCTGCCTCTAACCTGTGAGAACGGTTATTCCCAGTCCTATTGTTCAGGACTTCCTCATCCTGCGTGTTCCCTCTGACTCACCAAGCATGAAATCATAACTTAGAAAGCTTCAAAGGGTGGTGGAAATCCTTAGACACATACTGTTCAAATGATAAAATGGTGTCACCTCTAACGTAAGTATAAACAAAATGATGTGTTTATCATGACAGCTGGACTGAACGAACACCTGTACCCTAAATAAAGGATGTTCCTTAGTCCATTTCTCTAGACTTGCTCATTTATTCAACCTGGGTGAGTGTAGTACCCAGCAGTACCGAGTGCCTGGTCCCTCTTTGTATATGAAATGCATGTTTCCAGTAAATTTCCCTCTAAATGTCAGTGTCCTATGTCCAGTGTATTATCCACCTGGCAAAGCCTATTACTAGGAAGATAGCGAATATACCAAGTTCCATATGGAGCCTTTTAAAAAATATCATTATTATGAATAATTTTATACATTGTATGAGTAAATCTTGTGAAGGTGTCCTTGTTTCCCTCCTCTCTGTCCTCTACCCACTGGGGTCCTTCCTCGGTCGCATACTGGATCTGTCCATAGGGTAGGGATATGAACTGCACCAGAAGGAGCCAGTTTTTCATTGTTTTCATTTATCTTCCCCCTTGTGTATTGTTACTGAGGGGGACGATATCTCTGGATATTCTCCCCCACCATGGCTCTTACATTTTCTCTGCCCCCTCTTCCGCTCAGTTCCCTGAGTTATGGTGGGTGAGTTTTGAGTCTGCTTTGTTGTTGAGATCTCAAGCATTTCTGGTCTTTTGCCCTGGGTTGTGATGGGTATTGTCGGTGTCCCTCTCCATTGACCTTTCATGGGTTATCAGACTTGCTGTGGTGATTGGTCTCCTGTTTGTCTCGTCACTTTCTCATAGGTTTCATTTGGGCCCTGTGGGAAGGCTAGGTGGAGCCTTTTTATGATATGTCTTCCTCAAGCTTGTCATTTTTTCTCTCTTGCAAAGCAACTCAACTTGTCACAGCTCTGACGACTAGAATTCAGTGCTGGCATGTTCTTCTCTACTCCCATATTTCAAGTTCCTGGAGGAAAAGGTTTTTGTTTTTTGTTTTTCTTCTGTGATCTCTGGGGCATCCCCATTCCAAACATTCTTGAATAAATGAATATATTGCACTTTCTGTCTTAAAGCAGAGAATTCTTTCTTTTGGTGGGAAGGAGACATAGGGTTGACATAGAATCTGGAAATGTAGCCCAACTGGCCTTGAACTCATGATTCTCCTGTCTCAGCCTCTCAGTGCTGAGATTATACAGAAAGGTCTTTAGTAGAGGTGTGTGTGTGTGTGTGTGTAGAGAGTAAACAATGAAAGTCAGTGAGAGGAAGTGTCACCTTTAGTCAAACCAGGAGCTCAGGAACCTCCTACCCCCAAGTTCTATCCAGTTCAAAAGATAGGTAGGCCAGAAAAAAAAGAAAAGCTTGTTGTTCTATTAGCCATATTTATGAAAAGCTGCGGTTTGGCTCAGGGGCAGAGTCCTTGCCTCAAATGCAAGGGGCTCTGGGTTCAATTCCCAGCACCCAGTTAAAAACTGAATCTTGCTCTTGAGAACTTAATGATATAGACGGAGCTGAAGGGGATATCCTTCGCTAATGTTTTATTTCTTCTCAAATATGCTGAGGAGGTACCCAGGCCTACTTGTGAGCGCACAACTGTTAATTCTTCCAATAGGCCATAATTAAAATTAATAATTAGCGTGTAAAGCAAAACCAAAACAAAGTAAAACAAACAAACAAAAAACAACTTGGTCCTCTTCAACTCCAAAGGTAAGAAAGGATTGATGGAAGAGAAACTTGAGTCATTCTCTGGCCATTCCATAGTCACTTTCAGGGGCTTTGGCTGAACTTCACAAGAAAGAACTAGAAGAAAAACGGGTATATTATATAAGATAAGTTGACTGGCTACTGTGAAAAATAGGGCCTCAATACACATGGTTTGGGCAGACTGACTCCTTCTTTGAGCCAATATCCAGCCAGGAGCAAATAAGAAATCCCCGATGATGAGTTGAGCTTGCGCCTCGCCCCATTTCCCATCAATTCCCTCACATTTCTCTGTTGAGAACGTCACAAAATCACTTACTACAACTAAGTCATTTTCACAAAGGAGAAGCCAGCTTCTCTCACATAGGAAAGTAAAATGCCAGGAGGAAATAGAGAAGGTGGAAGAGAGAGCAGCATTCACAAAGTACCTCACAGAGGTTTATCCTGCTCACACTGCTCTGACATAAGCATCTGCTCCTCTGGGTGAAATATCAAATAGAACTCATAGGTGAAATGTCTACAGATACGCTTACCATGGTGTGGATAATGCTCCACAGAGGCTTGTGTGCAATGAGGCTAGGTTCATAGTCAGGGCTCAGTTCTGCAAGATGGGACAGACTTCGGGAGCCTAGACCAAGTGGGAGGTCTTTGGTCAATTTGAACAAATCATTTAAGAGGAAACTTGGTACAGTTCCTCACCCATGTTCTTTCTTTCTCTTGCTGTTTGCTTGCCTGACACCCTGGAGAGAGTGGCTTGGTTAAAACATTCTTAGGCCCCGAAACAAAAAGACTGAGTGACCATGAACTAAGAATTCCAATCTATGAGTCAAAATAAATCTTTCCTGATTTAGCTCAGGTATTTGTTATAATAATAGAAAACTGGCTCACAAATACATGCATACATCTATGTATACATATATACATATAACATATATACATATATATCTCAGAAGATACATAGTGTGAAAAAGCATTAACATTTAAAATAATATATTAAATATAGTTATATTAGGTATTTATAATTTAGCTATGCTTTGCTTTTAACAAACATACACACATATACACACATATAAGCTATAAAATTCTCAAATTTACTGGGTCTTACACTGCATCCAGGACCTGTACAGATCACGTTCTTTCATGATTCTACTTTAGGACACATAAGGTCTTTTTTCTCTGCTCCCTCCACCTTTGAACAATAGTGAATGATGTGGATTTGTTTGGCCTCATTTGTTCCCCTCCTTCCCCTTATTTTTCACCCAACTGCTCGTACTTTCTCCAAACCTAAGCACATTCTCTCAACAACTTGTTTTGTCTCTGCTAGGGTACTTCTTAGGTTTCTGTTTATCTTCTGATAAACGATTGAGTTTCAAATGGTGCGTTTCCTGAAGGTCAGCATGCCCAGTGCCTCATAGAACACGAGAAATTTAAAAATGGGATTAACCAGATGCATTGTTGACTAGACAGAGTGCCTAGAAGAAGTCCTCATAATTACATGAGGCAGGACTAAGGCACTTCAATAGCTGCGAACTTGCCCACAGAAGTCCCTAGGTTTGGTTTCCAGAACCATATAAACCTTATATGATACAGCAAGAATGTGCTAGAGAAAGAGGTGCTGATGAAAATGCAAGCTGTATTCCAGCAATTTTTTTGAGGTAAGGTCTCGCTCTAGCTCTGGCTAACCAGGAATTCACTCTATAGTCTCAGGATAGCCCCAAACTCACGGCAATCCTCCTACCTCTGCCTCCCAAGCGTTGAGATTAAAGGTGTGCGCCACCACGCCAGACTCCAGCAGTCTTTTTTTGTTAAATTGACTTTGTTTTCTACTGTATTCTTTTGGCTTAGAACTCTGCCTCCCACCTAGAATGGCGTAGTAAAGATGAGGAAAGGACTGGGAGTCAACCAAGAGGTAGCAATCCACCGTTTGTCTCTTAGTTTCACCTCAAATAGCCTTGTCTAAAACACCTAACCAGGCACAGTCTTCCATTTTAACTGGATACCTTCTTTCAATGGTTTTCCTTAGGCAGGGATAGTGGGACATGCCATAGTGGGTAGTTACAGCTACTTGGGAGGCTGAAACAGAAGTATTGCTTAAGCCCAGAAGTTCAAGGCCAGTCTGGATAACATAGCAAGACCTTCATCTCAAAACAAAATAGTCGGGCTGGAGAGATGGCTTAGTGGTTAAAGGCACTTGCTTGCAAAGCCTGATATCCTGAGTTCGATTCCCCAGTATCCTAGTAAAGCCAGATGCACAAAGTGGCACATGTGTCTGTAGTTCCTTTGCAGTGGCAGGAGATTCTGGCATGCCCATTTCTCTCTCTCTCTATCTCTCTCATAAATAACAAAATATTTTTAAAAATAGTATTGCCTACACCCCATCCATATACTTTTCTGTAACTCTGCTAAGACAAGAAGCCTTCTTTCCAATGACACACAAACATCAATGATGCCTAAACTGGGAAGCAAACCTGCCACACACACCCAGCTTAACCCAGAGCCCAGATGCCGTTGTCTGCACCACAGCTAAGGTTGGAGAGAATGGCCCAAGGATGTTGGCAGTCCCTACAAGCAGAGGAAGAAGGGGAGGGCCTGACGGAGTTGCCAGGGACTGTGTGTTTAAATCTTCTGAGTCATCATGAAAAGAATGGGCAAATGTCGGACAGGAGAACTGTGTGCTCTGGGGAATCATCTGTTGGAAGCGTCAGGGAGGAATTTGGGGAAGCAACTTCAGAATCATGGAATGGATTATTTCTGAAGGTGAGCTTAGTAATATCCCAGAATCAATGGGAGGCGCTCCCCCAAGCAAGAAACCACTCCTCTGGATCACATAGACTCCTCTTTCTGGACAGATTTTGAGGTGGAAGTTCCCTTCAACATCCTAATTAGCCCTAGTGGCTTGACAAGGGTCGTCCCCTTCATGAAACTTCCTCTCTGTGTTGTCTTAAAGAGGATTTCACGAGAAAGGGCCACAGACTTGGTTTCTTTAATTTTGTTTGCAGAATGTCAGCAAATCACAATTGTTCTGAATCACACTTTCCTAAGCTGGGCTGCAGAATATTTATGATGCAAAACAATCGCAGAAGGCTTTGCTGCAACGCTTTCTGGACACAGCCTTCCTGTCCCCACATCTTGCTTCCTCTCAGGAAAAGTGGGACGTGTTGGACGATTTCCCGGATTCTATTTGGGGAGTAAGCCTACAGGTTTTTCACCCTCCAGCCCCTGACAGTCTGCACACCCCAAGGAACACCTGCACCTCTTTCCTTTTGTGTCTGTAGCTGGCAACAGAAATGAGCCTCCTTGGCCGGGAAAAATCACCTCTCTTTTCACAGAAACCTTGCTCTCTTCATGTGCACAAGGAGACACGTGCCCCATGTTACCCACAGTGCCTATGACTAGAATTCTAATTCAGGCATTTTGCATTCAGTCAGTGTCAGTAAATGCATCAAAACAAAGAGCTTCTAAGAGCTGATGAACTTGAACCAGCAGCTTTTCCCTGCTTATTCCCTGCTTACTCTGTACAGAGCAAACTCTTAAACCAACATAATAATGGAAAGCAAGGGAACCACCTAGCTCCTTTGCCCCATAACATCATCAGGACAATGTTAATGATTTTTGCAGGTTGTATATCATTTCTCCCGCACATTCAGCCACTCTCTTTGCACACATCTGTCTCAGAAACTAGCATTCCACAGAGAAAGGACAGTTCAGTGTGCCTTGAACATCTGCCCCAGTCCCCCAGGTGTCTGGAGTTTGGCTCAGTCACTCTGGGATCTCGTGACTGCTTTGTGTGCAACCTTCCGCTCGGCACGCACAAGGAGGGGGAGTTCTGGCTCAGATGGAGATTTATCTGCTGTGTTTATAAGCCTGGCTTTGAAAGAAGAAGCAGTCCTAGAGAGAAAAGCAACAAAAGACAGCACCTCCACAAGCAACACACACACACACACACACACACACACACACACACACACACACACACTTCTCATCACTAGTAACACAGACAAGTTTCATTCTTTGCAGCATTGTAATATGTTTTTACTATAACCACTCCTGGTCATTCCCTCCCCTGGCAGCTTTGTGGATGAGAAAGCATTGTGTGAGTGTGCACACGTCTGGACCTATGAAGAGAGATCACGGAGTGGCGACACTTGGGACTTTCTCCAGGCAAAATGAGTAGGTTTACCATGACTCAGGGAACTGAGCAGAAGAGGGGGTGGAAAGATTGTGAGAGCAGTGGTGGGGGAGATTATCCAGAGGCATGGCCAGGAGAACCTGGCTGAATACTAGGCTATCCATGGTCCCCTGTCACAAGGACTGATCCAGATGACCCATGTAGAAGGAGGATATCCAGCTGATTGGGGATGGGGGGCATTGGGGAACTGGGGATAACAACTCATTGTTTGCCCACTCAATAATGTAACTCATTATGGACAATAAAAAAAAAAAAGAATGAGTAGGTTTGACCAGAATCTCCCAGGAATATGCTATGCGTGACTTCCTAACACAGGGAAAGGCACCCCAAACCCATAGCAGACTATATCCTGTGTCGTCAGGTCAGTCACTCCCTGGGGACTGGTCACTTCCTTGAAAGTGACTCAGTGTCAAGGGACCAAAACATTCAGTTAATGCCACTTCCAAGTGTCTTTTTTTATTGCTGTTGTTCTTTTCTGACTAGACTGACCTCATAACGCTTTCCTCTGTGCTCTGCACATCCTTGAAATCCCCTAACGCTCTTAGTCATCTTGCAGGAGAGTCCTGAATACTCGGTTCGAGTCTTCACCATGGTTTTCAGGCTAAGACCAGAAAAGGCCACGCGTTCTCCCTATGTTGCCCAAGCTCACCTTCCCTCTGCTCATCTGAACCCTGGGAACTCTTGAGGAGCCCAGCAGAAGCCCTCCATCTTTGACAAGCACATCTACACTGAACTCTTGCATCACCAAATTCCTGAAGTGCCCACTGCCTGCCAGACCTCCCTCCTAGCCTAGCCCTGTGCATCCTTCCATTTTCAGTTGGGTTTTCCCTGTGCATACATGTCAGTAAGCTAGATTGGGACCATTCTTAGGGCTCAGTCATTGGCCATGAAACACCTGGTATGTCCAGTGTGCTAAATTCTCCATTAAAGTATATTGAATATACTTTATATATATATATATATATATATATATATATATATATATTGAATGAAATATAGTTGAATGAATATACTATATATATTGAATAGAAATATAGTTACACATGGGAACTTGGGGTGTCTGAGAGTGACGGAGGTTATTGCAGCTCTTGGTTGGGCTGTAACTCGGGAATTAGGGTGGTAGCTACTTACAGCAAACTTCCACTGATTCTATGGCCTCCAGGTTCTTGTCTTATGAATTTTGATGAATGAAATGTATAGACCACAGGGGTGAAGTTTAAAAAGGTTTTCTTATAGGGCTTAAGGAAGGGAATAAAAGCAGAACTCCTGCCAAAGAGGGGGTTTCTGGAAAATGGAAATCCGACCTGACATCCCTGATGAGGGTCTTTTGTTGGAATTTCTGGAAAAGGGCTGAATAATAGCACCACCCCAGGTGTCTAGGAGCCACAGGCTTTCAGGAAAGGGGAACATTTTCTCTTCTAGGGAAAGAACTAGGGAGAAACTAGGTCCCCCATTAGGATCCTGGCCTCGAGCAGGGGGAAGATGTGAGGAAAAAAGGAGTTAAGGAAACATCAGATTCTCCCTTATAGGCTTTAGGCCATTTCTTCTCCTACAAGCTCAAGGACATTTCTCACTTTTACTTTCTGGGGCCCTGTTGTCCCTAACCAACCTTAATTATCTAGTTGCTATCTGGAGAACTTACCTTCTACATCACGTTCAGAATACTGTGGCCATTAGCCACATGCCCTACAATCTGTTCCCCTGCTATAGACATGAACATCCCTTCCCCTTGGTTCATTCATCATAACAGAATAAAACGTGTCTTTTAAACCATTCTGATCCCTCCACATGTTTTATGAATTGCCAAGCTCCCCTTCCTTGTGTCTTTGCTTATGGACTATTCTTTCATGATTCCTGGTTTCCCTTGAGACTTCAGAACAGCCCCTCCGTGAGCTCCATCACATCCCCTCCAGTTTCTCACATTTCTTGCATTTCTCGTCATCTTTTAATTCTAGTCTCTTCCACCCTTTTGCAGCCTGCCACTCCTTGAAGCTCTGTTTCCATCCACTGCTGTGCCACACACACACACACACACACATCATGGCAGACATGCATTTTATTATCACATTGGCCTCTCTGCTATATTGGGCGGTGTTGGGATTCTTCATGCTTTCTTCGTAACTGGCTTCCCTCCGACTTCCCTGATCTTTTCGTTTTCAAGTCTTCATCAGCTCTTATTGAAAACCCCTTAGGTGGCGATCTTTCTGAGGGCTTCATCCACACACCATTTATCTTCTTTAAAAATATATGTATTCATTTGCAAGCAGAGACAGAGAGAAGAGAGTGAGAGATGGGTGTGCCAGAGCATCTAGCCACTGCACACGAACTGCAGATGAATGCTTAAAGACCTTGCCTCTAGTCAAAAGCAGTAGACTCAAAATTTTAATAAATAAATCTGAGTGCTGAGGAGATTGCTCGGTGGTTATTGTGGTTACCATCTCGTCGCTGATATTAAACACCTGACAAAAAGCAGCTGATGGGAGGAAGGGGTTTATTTTGGCTTACAGTCTCGACGGGAACTCCATGATGGCATGAGCAGAGCCTGGACATCACCTCTGCCTCAGCAGATGGACAATACCTGCAGGGGATTGAGCTGAGCTTTAGCAAAAGGGAGCTAGCTGACTATCACACCTCTAAGCCTGCCTCCAACAACACACCTCCTCTAGCAAGGCTCCGCCTCCCAAACTGCCACCAGCTGGGAACCAAGCAATCAAACCACATGAGTTTATGGGGGACACCTAATTCAAACCACCACATTGGTTAAAGGTGCTTGCATGCGAAGCCAGCTGGCTCGGTTTAATCCCCCAGCACCCATATTAGCTGGAAGCAAGAAGTGGTGAATGTCCCTGGTGGTCATTTGCAGCTGCAAGACACAATACACGCACATGTATGTACACACACACACACACACAGTTCACCTCTTCTTGGACCTAAGTCATTCCTGAAATTTGATACCACTAAAACAGTATTTTTAATCAAACACAAACAATGATGCCACTGCTACTTAAAACCTGTCCGTGACTTCTTTTCCACAGTGGTTTTGAAATATACACATTCTGCAGTACAGCACACCAGCAGGGCCTGGCCAACCACTTCTGTTTTATGCACTAATTAAAATGACTATAATTCCCTGAGCGAGGCTTTGTCTTGGCACTGACACTGCTTTCTGCCCATCCTGCCTGTCCAGTTGCTACATGGGCCCATCAAGACTCATCTAAAGCCTTGTGTTTGAATTCACTAACTATATTCTTTGCATGAAGTTAGTATCTTCCATTGGGTTATTAGCTCTTAAAATAGAACTTTATTCCTTTTATTCAAATTTGCAACTTTGTATAGTTCTTGATCCAAAAGAGGTACTTTATAAATATTTTAGCAAGTGCTTCCATAAACAATTAAATGACTACATGTGAATCATCCAGTTGTGTTTCTTTTACTGTGAGATATACAGATGTTGACAAGGTACACATGCAAAACAGTAAAACTGAGTAAAAGAATCAACCAGTCTGTACTGTTAGATACTAATTTCAATGTTTGTCTTAAAGCAAGACAAATCATATAGAAAAACAAAATTAATTCCACTTCTGCCTCTACTTGTCTGTCATCTCTTATCAAAATTTCCATCTGAATTTTCTCTAATTCAAACTGTAAAATGTCTCCTCAGTCACTGCATCTAATCACAAGTTGCTGGTTGTTGAATGATTTGTGTTGGGATTAGCTGCATAGTATAGAAAATTATATTCTATTTATGTCCCCAGCTTCCTCAGAAGCTTATTGGATGGAAGTAAGGAATTTATGGTATTGCTTCATTATTGGTTTATCTTATTGCATAACAGAATAATAATGGTACGGAGCAGTAGGCATTTCCTTTCATCGCGTATTAAAGAACTACTCATAAGACTACCTAACAGGGATCTGGAAGTCCAAGGTCAGGAGGAAGTCAGGTTCCCCCATTTTTCTTGTTTTTACCATCTTGCCTCAGAATCTACCTTGCCTGTGGGGGCTTTTGCTCTCATATGTGCATTCCAGATGATAGGTAGAAAGAAAAAGAGATGGGCTCTCACTTATAAGAATGCTTCCTTGAAATCCCATAGAACACTTCTATTTATATCCAGGACAGCTGCAAAACATAGGCCATTTGTTTACTGGTGAGGTGCTTAGGTAGTTGTAATACCAGCAAACAAAAACACCAACAAATAAAACAACCTGGACTTGGCTCATGGCTGGAAGTGGATCTGAGATAAGAGCCAAATCCTAACCCCTAGACCACCAGGGAAGGGATAACAGCTGGGAGTGGATCTGAATAGTGATGGAGGGAGGCACTCTGGATTGCCCACCATATCCCAGAATGAATTAGTGGAAAACAAGGAAGTTAATTGTGGGGGCTGGAGAACTGATGGAATGGGGAAGAGCGCTTGCTTTGCAAGCATGAGAACTTGAGTTTCATCCATATAAAAAGCCAAGAATGGCCACGCATGCCTGGAACCCCGGCACTGAACAGGGCAAGACAAGAGTATCCCATTTTGATTCCCAGTCAGCCAGTCTAAATGAAAAATTGGGACAGACTGTCTTGAGGAAATCACTTGGAAAAAGAATAGTGAAGGACAATGTCTTCTGGCTTCTGTACACACATGCACGGGGCATGTGCATCTTGTATACATCCCGCATGCACACACATACACACACACCACAGTACCACACACAGAGACACCCAAAAAGCATTAACTATACTGGTGAATGACTTTTGATAAATTAACTGGAGGAGATCGTTATCTAACTGGTGGACTGAAAATAAGGCAAAGTGAAGCTGAACATCAGGTCTTGTGAACTGAAAGGCGAGAGAAATAGATTTATTTCACTGACAATGTATTGTGGTCCTTCTGCCATGGTTGAAATGCATTATAACAAAACATCAGTCAAGCACATGATAAATATATATATATATATATATATATGATAATGGGATTCTTTTCCATGGTTAATTTGTTTAGATAGACCATTATTTTAGAGCAATGCTCTTCAAGCCAATAGAATACAGATATTACCTGACACCTTGCTAATGTGCAGATGGGGTCCCAGGTGAAGTCAAGGTTGTGTGGCATGTTGGACGCCTCGGCCAGTTAGTCTCTGATGAAGTGGG
>PVHP010007566.1:0-55972 GCA_004024765.1 Zapus hudsonius
AAAAAAAAAAGAAAAAAGCTCAAAGGTCCAGTTGCCTCTGAACTATTCCTTATCCAGAGTCCTAACATGAGTTGTGGTTTGAGTATATGATACCAGGAACCAAGCAGCCCCAATTAAGGTACTGTCCCACCATCCTTGACCAATGATTAATGACAAACATCACTATGTAGTCTCTTGCCACCTGTTTCCTTCCTGTGATTTCAGCACTGTGGGAAATCTCTTTCCAGCACACTAGGTCTCTTCTGGCTGGAACCAGGATCACAATTTTCCACTTCTCCATATAAGATTCTTAGGAAAATTCCAGTTCTTTGAGGTCCACTTTCTCAATTGCCTGAAAGCCAAGGGAAAGGACACAAGTATCTCTCTATAGGGTATCTCTACTCCTTCCAGCATCTTTTCAACATTGAAAAATGTTTCACAGTGATATTTGTAGGTAGATAGGCTAACAGAGTGGACACCAAGCAATCAAAGCAGACTACCAACTCCACTCATAGAGACCATTTCATTGAGCAGGTGAAGGAACAGGAAACATTGAACTATACAGCTCTGTTTGTTTATTACTTTTCTAATTGTTCTTTGACATAATTTGAGTTTTCTTTCTTCTTTTTTCCTATTTATTTCTTTATTCTTTCTTTTTCTTTTTTTTCTTTTCTTGTTTCTTTCTTTTCTTTTTGCTTCTTTTGTCAGTGTCTCACTATGTAACTCAGTCCAGACTCTGGTCAAGCTCTCTATCCTTTGGCCTCACTCTCCCAAGTGCTGGGATGAGAGACTGATGGTCACCACACTCAGATCACTAGATGATTCCATATTTAGTCAAGTGATAGAAATTAATGAACAATATTGATACTGTCTTTTGAATAATAGTGAAAAAATAATATATTTTCAAGGACTATTGAATAACCTGGCTATGTGGCACAAGCTTTTAATCCCAGCACTAGGTAGGCTAAGGTAGGAGAATCACTGTGAGTTCAAGGCCATCTTGAGACAATATAGTGAATTTCAGGTCAGCCTAGACTACAGAGAGAGAAATGCTGCCTCACTTGAAACCCACCAATCCCCAAAGAAACATTATTGATATAAATTTCAACTGGACATTTATTTTATAGTGTGATTTAAAAATTATCATATTTCAAGGTCTTCAAACCATTTGTCTGTGCATATAAGATCTCATATTCTGTTTGGAGATACACATGGGAGAACCAAAGAAAGAAAGAGAGGGAAACTAAAATGAGAGAAAGAGAGAGAGAGAGAGAGAGAGAGAGAGAGAGAGAGAGAGAGAGAGAGAGAGAGAGAGAGAGGAGGAAAGACAAAGGGGAAGTAATGGGAGGATTACAGGGAAGGAGATGGAAAGGGGGAAAGGATGAAATGGAAAAAAAGGGGAAAGGGAAGAAAGAAGAGTGAGAAGGAAGAACAAGGAAAAAGAAAAGATAAATAAAGGAGAGAGTAGGTCAGGAACAGGGAGGAAGAGAAAGAGAGAAAGAGTGTAAGGAGACGCAGATATGTGTAAGGAGAGAGAGAGGGGAAGGAGAGAGTAGATGGGAGGAAGAGAGATGGACAAGGAGTAGAGCGAGATGGAAAAGGCAAAAAGAAGAGAGGGAGCAGAGAGAGGGAAGAGAGAGAAAGAAAGAGAGCAAGAACTTCATTCTCATTGAATTCATTTTTACATAAATTCTTGTCTCTTTTTAAGAATAAACCTGATACCATCAGATAATTTTTATCATCATTTTTTTCAATAAATAAAACCATGAAGCTTGAGGATTGAGCAGTTACAAAATCTTTCCCTAACATAAAAAGTAAATGCTGTGAGGAAAGACAAATGGGTTTTTTCCTCACTATTCCATTCAGTAAACATATAGCCCAAAGCAAGTAACTTCTCTATGATTCCATTTTTTATAAAGACATGAGCAAACACTATGATGTAATCTATATTTTGAAAGTTAGTGGATTATATATACAATATGCACAACATAACTATGTTTGTGTAGTATTGGCTTTCACCATCACATTATCATTGTGTTGATGAGGTTCAGAGCAAGCAGATGAGGGAGAAAAGTTTGCTGCTTTTATTAGCAACTTAGAGGGTATTCATGTGAAATTTTACTCATTCTCAAAAAAAAAATATATATATATATTTATATATGGACACACATATATGGCAATACACACAAATATATATATATATATATATATATATATATATATATATATATATATATATATATATATATATATATATATATATGTATAATTGTTGATTTCAGATAAAACTTTCCAAGTAATTATATGTGAGTTAGAAAAAAGAAAAAAAAAATGAGCCAGCCATTTTATAGTGAACATTCCTCAGACATATATTTTATAAATGTTTGGCAAGTTTATTATCTCATGACACAAAGAACCACAGAACACTGGAAAATATAATCTTCTTAAAATGGTTCATAGAAAATGATTTTTAAAATACTAGTGCTTTGGAATGCTCTTATCTATAATATGTAGAATAAATTTTATTCAGTATATAGAATTAATGGACTTTTGCAGAGTAGAACAATTTATTTTTAGAAAACTGAAATTCGCATAAGGGTTTTTTAAATAGATTTGTAAAGTTGGATCTAATGCCCTTAGTGTAAAAGTCTTCCCTAATTGTAATTGCTACTCTATTTTCAGAACCCAGTTTAAAATTGAGACAAACTCAGGTCAGTTGTGCCCTGGGCTTACCATCAGGTTATATGTCAATTCAATTGTAGCTTATAGACTCTAAATTCAACCAAATAACCACTAATTCATGAGATTGTAAACTTTGGGGTGACTTTTAACTTGTTAAGGTGGGAGGATGCATTGCATTACTGGAATCTAGACTTAAATGTATTAAATCACATTATATTTAGCTTCATGGCAAAAAGAGAGCTTGACTTTATGCAGTCCTAATTTCTAAGCAACTCAATACAATGTTACCTGGATGAATTGATGCCTGGAAGGAAAATTCTGGACATGTAAGTAACTCAGTGAGCTTAGAGAAAGTGTTTGTAAAAAATAATGACAAGGAATGCATTTTCATTCTTGTATACATTCATTCATGTTATGGGATTTGAATAACATAAACAAAAGGCACTCTACTGAGCAATGGCTTTTTTAAATTGAATTTTCTTGCTTTGTGGTATTACATGGACAGATGTAACATAAAGAGCATAAACTAATCAGCAGTATCTATCCATTAAATATTTGTCAATTTTTTTTGCACATGGTCTAGGAAGTAGGAACCAATGTTCACAAGCAATAACCACTCCCTCAAAGAAACTGAGGGTAAGTGAAGAAGGAGACAAGACACAAACATACTACACACAACACAAGTGGACAGTGATGGGAGCTGAAGGAGAGGTATCTTCATCTTGAAGAGGTAGAAAACATCCGCGAAGACTTCATAGAAACAAATGAAAATGATAAAAAGGAAAAATATGAAAGACTTGTAGACTCTAAGTTGTAAATTGTTGATGTGCATATTCTCCTGGCCTAGAGATATGTCAAAAAGATGATTCGGTTTCTTTGTGGGATACATGACAATATTTCATTCAGAAACTATTTTCATCTTAAACAGTCTAAAAAGATAGTATAGGATATAACACTCCTGTCTGTTACTAATTTCATTAATAATGCCAGCTAAATCTGGTCGTAGTATGGAAAAGACAGAAAAGGTATTAAAGGCATGCAAGGCAGGAAGTAACTATCAGCATAGCCAGACAAATTGGATAATGATATTGCCACAATTTATAGATTCATGACTTAAGATTCCTAAAGTAGTGATATATTTGTTTTGCTGGGAGGCATAGAAACTTATGACTCTCCAGTAAGTTTTGTCATCTAGATGAATAGTTGGCCTGCCCATGGTTTCTTGAAGTTTAACTTTGAAAGAGGAATCATGTCTTATTTGTTTATATTTCTCTTGGAACTTTGTGGGGGGCTTTGGGGAAAGTAGCTACTTATCAAGGGGTAGAGTTCATTACTAGAAACTTGCCTTCATGACACATGAATCCTTCCCTTAGGAAGGCAGAGGAGGTAAGCTACAGGTCCTTCTACTGTGTTCCTCCAATTTCACCCAATCACCATGAAGAAAACAAAAAAACCAACAAACAACAACAAAAACCCACAAAGCTTTCAGGATCCCTCCAAGCAATGCTGCTGATGGATCCACCTGGAGGCATAGAATTGACTTGCACATAAGGAAAGGCAGTTTAGGAGGACTTGGAGAAACAACAGTGATTTTTTTCTTCTTTTTCCACGTGGGACGTGTCAAGCATGCAGGCGGGGTTTAAAGTTGGACACACATTTCATTGTTTGATCATTTCTTTGTAGTAGGAAATTTTCTCCCCCATCATTGCCTCCTCAGATCTTTCTCCTTGTTAGTTCATACAGAAGGTATACTGGAAAAAATATTATCCTTTGATGCTTCGTTCATTCTCTTCTGTCATGACAATATAAAAGGCTTGTTGCAGAATAAGGACCTTCTGACAATATAATGTTGGCTGAAATGTGATTTGCTAAACCAAGATCAAACATCTGTGTGTTTCTTATCCAAGTATTAAAGTACAAATACTTGGTGCACACAGAGTGTACACACAGACATACATAGTTTTCCTTCCTTACTTTTCTCTTTCTACAAATATTCTTGGTGACATGCCTAACTCCCTGGATCTCCCTGATGTCAACAAAATGAGCCTTGACATGCTCCTGTCTCAATATAAGAAACTCAATTTCTGAGTCCCATGTCCTCAATATTCTTTTATTTTTTGCATATATCTTTAAGAATACACCACTTTCCCCCTTTTGGTTGCATTTATTATTCTTCATGTTATTTTTCTGTCATGTCTGATTCCTCAAGGAAGTGTAATACTAACACCTTATCTTAGAACTACTCAAAATAAATTATAGAAAATATATTCTACAGATTTCCCTTGACACCTCTGGAAACAATTTCTTTTGATTAGCATGAATTATTTTGTTCTACTTCTTTCTCTTATTGTTAGAAGAGTGTCAGTCATATTCCCTGTAAATTTCCACTAAATGTCCACATGTTTAACTCTTTGCTGTATGAGATTAAGTTCATCATTTACTTTTTATTTACACAAATCTAGAGGTCAAAATAAATAGAAATACTTTGACCAGGGCAATTAAAAAGTCATTATAATTTAGGATATAAATAAAAACAATCTGCAAAATGACCTTTGGCAATTCCTTGCATTCATATACCCTTATTTCAGTTTATTAAAGCATACCAACTTGTATGCATAAATCTTGATTTAAAGGACCATGATGTTCTGGATTAAGTGAGCATAATTTTGATACTGAAATCCATAATGAATGAGTAAATATGTGAAATTACATTTCACCGCTGAACCATCTAGACAAAGCTTATTTTCAAATGATTAAATCCCATTTATCCCTACAGACATATCCCCAAATCAAACTAGAATCAGATTTAAATTTTAGAGGAGAATTTTGAATTGAATATTGATGCAAGAGACTTGGCTATACAAGAAAAAAGAGGTAAAAGAGGAAACTACACACAATGAATATGATTTCTCTAGTAAGAAATCTGTCAAAATCTGAATTCACTGGCCAAAGTTGATACAGGTCACATTGGTTAACAAATATATATTTCCTAGCGTTTCCAGATTTTGTAATTCCAATTAATATGTGGTGCTATTGTGTATGCATATGTGTTCATTCTGTTAACATGCATGCATGTCTTTGTTTATATTTCTCAACATATTAGGGTTTGCAATAGAGAGTACCAGCCATTCTATTTGCAATTCTAGAATCTGAAAAGCAGAGTAACAATTATAGACTTAAAATATATAGCAGAGACATTGATTTTTCAGTATAAAAGACATTCTCTCTCTCTCTCTCTCTCTCTCTCTCTCTCTCTCTCTCTCTCTCTCTCTCTCTCTCTCGTGTGTGTGTGTGTGTTATATGGTATATGCACATGTCCAAGCCCATGCAGTGGTCCATGAACTCACTTGACATGACCAAGAGCCAAGGTCTTTTGTAGGTCCTGGAGTTTGCCTATTTCTTGTGAGTTCCAGAGACATTTGGGTCTCTGCTTCCCTACAGAACTGGAGTTACTGACACAGGTGGCCATGCTCAACTGTTTATGTGAGCTCTGGGAACAAACTGGAGCAATCTCTCAGGCCAATTCAGGTTATCAAATTTTCACAGGATGTACTCTAAATGCTGAGTTACCCTTCAAGCCCCAAAACACATTTAAGGAGATGGATGGGTACAAAGACCACCACAGATAGGTCTACACATTCTTTATAAGTAATCTAATCTATATGAACTAGAAAGGATACTTTGAGCATTGAAGATGAGGGGAAGACTTGAATGTAGTTTTTTCTTATCTATAGGATAAAACCATTGATTATATATATATATATATATATCTATATATATATATATATATATATATGTGCTAAACTCTGTCTAGATTCCAGATAGCAATAATATGATTTTAAAAAACTTAGAAAAAATGCTGGGAGGACATGGGGAAATGAGAACATATTCTAAAAGTTACCACATTCAAAGGAAAGAAAAATAGCAAACATTTAATTGAGGAGACTAATTGGTACCCTATGTTGTTTTAATATTACCTTATGTTGTTATAATATCATATATATATATGGCATAAAATAAGGGGATATAACTATTTTAATGAAAGACAAATCTTAATATTTCTCTCTGTCTCTCTCTCTCTGCTTGAAATGAATAAATAAAATATATAAAAAAAGAAATTTCTTGATCAAAGGAACACTGGGTTAAAGGGACTAAAACAAAATCCAAAAGATTCTGTCATGGATTGATGCAGGTGTTCCCCACAAACAAATGAAGGTGTTCTAAATGATCAATCCTCAGCTATGGCAGTTTGAATATTAGAACCTAGCTAGAGCTGTGTTGTTAGAGGTGGATTTGTGGGATTATAAACCAGCTTCCCCTTGCCAGTGTTTGGTACACCTTCCTGCCATTATTTGCAGTGCTTTGGTGGAGGTGATATCCACCACTCTGTTCATGTCATCATTTTTCATACCAGGATGGAGTCTTCCCTGGAGTTTCTAAGCCAAATAAAGCCATTCCTCCACAATCTGCTTTTGTTTGGGTTGTTTCTGCGCAGCAACAGGGTACTTTGGCTACAACCGTTTTGGCACCAGGATGTGGGGTCATCTGTTACTCCTAGAATCTTGATCTTGTGACTTGGGCTTTTGGAGGTGATATGGAGGAGGAATGTGGAAGGATATGAAATCTCAGGTCAGAGTTGAAATATCTGAATGAAGTAAGAACTATGGACTGTAAGGTTTGGCTTACAAGGGTGAGAAAGAACTTTGTCAGGACTGTGCCAGAAGCAGTTTGTGTGAGAGGCTTGCTGTGTTCTGCCTGCCTGTGTCCTGGGAACCTGTGCAGGGTTGCTTTATGTAAAGATGGAATGGTGTGAGCACATGGAGATGGCACAGAAAGAAATGAGAACTTTGGGCTGAAAAAAGCTGCTGTTTTACCTGCAATTGCTTGAGAAATGATAACTATTGAGATTGGGCCAGGGTATCTGCATTGGAACAACAGGAAGAATGTGGACTCTTTGAAGTAAGGGGTGTGAATGCTTTGTTGCCCCCTGGATTAACAAGGTGGTAGCCCACCTGGTTCTTTAGAGTGGAACACATGCAGGAAAAGAGGGTCATTGGATTTGCAACACAGTTTTGTTTTTGAAAAATGGCCACTGGCAGTGTGAAGCAGATGTGCTAGATTGCCTGCATGGAGGCTGATGGAGCCATGAGGATGAACTGTGGGTTGCAATGGAGACCCAGTAAGATGCCAGGACTAAGGATGACTGCTAAGGAGATCTACCAGCACCAGAGGAAGCTGTCCCTGACTGAGTAGCCAAGCTGGCAGGGCAGAATCGAATCTCTAAGAGACTGATTGAAATTATTGAATTTGGGCTTAGAGATTGATGCTGCCCTGCTTGTTCTCAATCTTGTATTGTTTCAATCTGTTTCTGCCATGCCTCATATTATCTTTTGCAGTGTGAATGTTCTGTGCCATTACTGGTTTATTTTTGGTATTATGGCTCAGTTGAAAGCTGTTGTGGCTTAGGAGTTGAGCTGCACACATTGTATTTATTATTAATTTGTGGGGGCCATGGTTGGACTGTCATAATTTGATCCAGGTGTCCCCCACAAACAAATGAATGTGTTCTGATTGATGGATCTTCAGCTGATGGAAGTTTGGGTTTTACAACCTTGATTGAGCTGTGTTGTTGGGGCCAAGCTTATAGGGGTTATTAGCCAGCTACCCCTTGCCAATGTTTGGCACACCTTCCTGCCATTGTTTGCAGTGCTGTGGCAGAAGTGATGTCCACCCCTCTGCTCATGCCTCATTTTCCCTGCCTTGATGGAGTCTCCCCTGGAGTCTGTAAGTCAAAAAAACTCATTCCTCCACAAGTCACTTTTGCTTGGGTACTTTCTGCACAGCAACTAGAATGTTGACTGCAACAGAGTCACATTTAGAAGAAATGAGGTAACTCTAAAACTGAATGAGAATTTCTTTGGAATTTCTAATTATGAGATGGAACCTTTCAGGATGCATGCAATACAGAACAACATAGATTAAATTATAGATTTAAAGTGATAATATGTTGGCAGAAATGAACTCATAAATCATTTAAAAACAAAATAAATTGTTATGGTATAAATATTAGATTAGTAACACCCTTAGTATCACTTTTATATTAGATAAATTCAAAAATTAAAAGCTGTAAAAGTATGTAAAACTTTAACTCAGCAGCATATGTTCTTATTAACTTACTCAACAAATATTTGAGCATCTCATTTTTGGCACCAGACAACATAGGTCACTGATTCGTAACAAGTAGTAAGGGATATAGATCTGCCATTGTCTCCAAAGCTCAGAGAGTTTAGGATTCTGTAGTCAGTCCTGATGTTCTCAGGACACTTTGCTTCCATTCCTAATTACACACGTTTAGTAGTTTACACGACATGGGTGTGGGC
The DNA here is from genome assembly GCA_004024765.1 of Zapus hudsonius. NCBI lineage: Eukaryota > Metazoa > Chordata > Mammalia > Rodentia > Dipodidae > Zapus > Zapus hudsonius. Next base: position 9,042 of record PVHP010007566.1, read on the forward strand.
CTTGTGCCCCTCTCTTTACTCACATTTAGTTCAACTACCCCCAGAATAAGTCAAAATTCAGGACTCATCTCCACGTCCTTGATTTCAAAGTACATTTTTTGGACAATATACGAGAAAATATCTATTGTCTCTTGGAAATAACAAGTTGTTTTGGCAACAATGAATTTCTCATCTCTTATAGAGAATTTCAGTTACAAAAAGTTCACAACCTGTACAAATCACATTGGTAGAAAAGCCAGTCATAATACAAGAGCATCTGCATGGCCAATTAACAGTCTGTTTAAATTCCAAGTATTAATTCTTGTTTAAAATATCTTGCCACATTTCTATAGAACTGTTTACAACTTGACAATAAAGTAAAATTTCATCATTTTGAAGTTGTGATTTTATAGCCCAAAGATAATTGCAAATACAATTAGAAATGCATAATAAAAGTAGACACTGAAATCTTTACTGGTGGAAATTTCAAAGCAGCCTTTTATGTAACAGAAATCAAATGTGGAAACATCATCTTTTCAGAAAGCAATGAAATAATGAAGACTTTCACATAAAATTGTAAAAAGAAAAACAGGTGAAAATGCATAGTTTTAAATGCTTAATTATCAAACGGTCTCTACACAGTGAGTTTTGTTTCTTGTAAGTTCAAGTAACAGCAAGTAAAAAAGCAAAAATTGAATAACGTAGACAATTTAATTTAGATTGAGCAAAATAGAAAACATAACATAAGAAAAAGAAAATAATTAGAAACCAAAAGATGACTGGGAGAGAAGAAACGCCCAAATATACCGAATGCTTTAGAAATCAAAAGAAAGGCAAGAAACACAGAATAGAAACAAGAGGAAAAAGTAGAAATACGAGGAAAATCCAGGCAGCCAACGCAATAAGGAGAGAATGTGAGGTCAAGAGATAGGAGAGAATCTAAAGTTTATTTTTCAGGGACAAATCACAGAGTATAGAAGCTCATGAAAATCATAAGTAAGTAAATCATTAGTAAGGTAAGCTAAGAGTTGCTTATGATGACTTGAAATATATTATTAAATATTTATCCTATTTTCACAGTTTTAGTACTTTGAAAAGTTAGTGTGAACTCTTAGGTTCATTTTCCCCTTCAATATATTGGTAAGAATTATCTTGACACTTTTGGCATCTTTACTTTGAGACAGAGAGACTGAAATGTAAGTAAGATATTACAGGACTGTGATCCTAAGGACAAGTGCATTGTTGACATGTCATGTACTTCATAGGGATATCACTCTCTCATTCACCATGAATATTCTTTATGTGTCTACAGAGTCAGCTCATTGGTGACGTGTGAACTATAACTAGTCATCAAGGCATGAAGAAAAATTATCATGAAGCAGTCACTGAATAAATTCAATTAGCCCACCTAGAAAATTAATTAAATGACTTTCCTTCTACAGTCAGCAATCTTTATAATAGACAATGTTGTAAGTGATATATTTAAAGATACAGACATTTATGTTACTGGCTTAGCCCCCACAAGGATGTTTGAGCCTGAACTATATATTCATAATATAGTATATAATATATATATATATATATATATAATATATCATAAAGGCATTACTAATTAAAAATTAAAATCAACTGCTTATATAATATTTGGCTAAAGAAAAATCCAGATATTATCTGCGTAGAAAGCAAAGAAAAAGAAATTTCATACCAAAATTTATAACAAAGGAAAATTTATGTTGAGCTGGGGATACATAGTTTCCAAGATCTTCAGTAAGGAAAAAAAAAATGTCTCAACACAAAGAAAAGGTATGTGTGTGTACAATTCTTATGTTTTTTTTTTAAATCTGTAAGTGTAAAAATATGATATTGTAAGTAGTTGTGAGACCTTAAATTATTGATCTCAAAGGTTTTTGCACATAGTAGGTGTCTAATAAATGTGAATTCCCGTTCTCATTCTGGGACATCATTTGAATAGCATAAGGTATGCAGATTTTCACAGTGAAGAGAATTGAAAAAAGTCACCTTTCTTATACAAATATGAACCTCAAAGCATTGTAACTCTGGAACATATGTGCTATGAACATTTTTTAGGTGACCTTAAAGGGTCAGCCTATCTGATTTTGTTTCTGCTTCCTTGCCATGCTGAGTTCTAGGTTTGTTTGGTGTCTAATTTCCCTGCTTCCTTATTTTAAGGTTGTAGAATCAAGGTCATCCCTATCTATGCCTTGTTATCTGGACCAGGTTCCTCTAACCCTATCCCAGCCCATCCTTTCCACCTTGGTTTGCTGTCCACGCTCCTTTAGCATTAACTGTGTCTGGATTCTCCCAAGGAGTCTCCAGCATTCCAGGAGACTTAGTGACACTCTCCAGTGATCATCTGCGGGAAAGGATCTGGACTAATATTTTGCTTCTAAGCCTAGTTGAGGTTTTGTTGTTACCTTCTTTAGACAATGATGCCTTTCTTCTGGAGTGTAGTGGGAGTCTGCATAAGGGAAAAAAAAAAAAAACTTAACCTAATGTGTCTACTCCATACATTCTGTTAGTCTTTATCTCCTAAAAGGGACAGTGTGCTTTCTAATCTATGTGAATTTTCTGAACAACACTGGAGAAAGAATTGATCCAAATGGTAGTTTGGAACCAGAGTGCAGTTTGTTAGGAAGTTTTATATAACGTCAAAGTCATAGTTCTGTAAGAGTTTGCAACCACTGAGAAGATGAGAAAAATAATTCTTCCCCTGGGCTTAGTGATATTATCAGATAACTATCCCAAGGGTTGTATCAAAGCCTCTTATGGAGTTTGTTCATCATGTTTATATATTGACACTGGTTCTGTAAAGATGGCTGTCACACAGAGCCCACTTCCTCATCTTAGTTGCTGTATCCCTCAGTGGCAAGTTAGGGTGTGGGTGAGGAAATAGTGAAAATGCACAGTAACAAAAACTTCACAGATATGAAGTCAATTACTGTATCAATTGAAGTTTGTTATGAAGAGATACTTGTTATTAAAGTATCCACTCTTCAACAGGCTGACCTTCTCAGATGCCAGTGTGTCACAAGGCATAAGAGTTTTTTTTTTTTAAATCCAATAACAAGTTTCCCACTGAGGTTTCAATTGCCTTTTCAGATCTCCCACTGTGTTCAGCTTCAGTCAGAGATAACACATACTCTCAGGTCCTCAGTGGGTCAAAAATGCCATGTGTTTTCAGTGGTCATCGGGAACAAGGTTTCTGTCTTCATCAACTTCTTTAGATATACATTCTAAGTTAAATCTCTCCTCCACTTGGCTTATGTAAACAAAGTTTTTGAGCTTCTGAAATTGAATTTTTATCTTCTATATTTTTCTTAAGATGCATTGTAAATGGTAAGGGCATAAAAATAATTGTACCAACACGTTGAAGAATTTCATAAGACAAGTCATTTGATTAGAGAACTTCACAAAATAACATGTCATTAACATTAATAACTTCCTTTGTTAGTGTTTTGTTTTTGTTTTTGGAAGAGGTCTTACTGACCAATAGTGTATCAGACAAATACCCTGTAAAGTGTTCTTTAAAAACAGTGAGCACAATGTCACGGCACTTGAGATAGAACATCATGCCCAGCTTGCACTTATTCATTTTCATGTGGACCCTCCAACACACCCACACAAGCCTTCATTGTATCCAGGCCAATTTACCCTGTAGATCTCAAGCTCAGTCTAGTCATTTGAAACACGTTTTATTTCTTACACCCTCCAAAGTATCATCTCTAGCCAAGCAGCCATGGCATATTTTAATATTATATAAATTGTAAGCTTTAAGGTATCTAAAGTTTTTGATTAATAAACTAAATTTTTTGAGTAACACAGAACATGTTTAAAAAATGTGCTATGCTGCAACTCATCTATTTTAGTTATTTTCTGAATTATTCTATTATGGAAAAAGTAAAGTGAGAGTTTTACGTATACTTTAAAATTGTTGAATAGAAATAAAAAAAAATAAGAAGACAGATTTCAGATTTTTTGACACAAAATTCTAGCTAAAATTTTGGAATACCACTATATTAGAGTATTTCTCTGAGACTATATGCATTCATTCATACATACATATATCCATTTTTATGTACATAAATACATACATACAGTCTGAAGTTGCAGGGCAAAGAGATTTACTTCTCCTCCTCCTATAGATCACTTTCACAGAAGGGTTTTTAGAGATTATCATTACGATGGTTTGATCCAGGCGTCTCTGAAAATGTATATGTTCTGAATAACTGATACATAGTTTATGGCAGTTATGGAATTGGAACCTTGATGAAGGTGTATTGTTGGGAGCAGGCTTAAGGGGGTTATAGCAGGCTTCCCCTTGTCAGTGTTTGGCGCACCTCCCTGCCACTGTTTGCAGTGCTGTGGTGGAGGTGATGTTCACTCTCTGTTCATGCCATCGTTTTCCCTGCCATCATGGAGCTTTCCCTCAAGTGTGTAAACCAAAATAAACCCATTCCTCCACAAGCCGCTTTTGGTTGGGTTCTTTGTTCATCAACTTGATAGCTAACTACAGCAGTTTTGCTACCTGAGAGTAGGATCTATTGTTGCTGCTAGAATCCCAATTCTGTGGCTTTAGCCTTTTGGAACTGATTTGCAGGAGGAATATGGAAGGATTTCAAACCTCGGCCTAAGAGATGCCTTGCAGTGCTGTAAGTACAGCTTGATGGACCATTCTGGATAGAGTTGAAAGACCTGAATGCAATAAGGACTATGGACTGTGAGGTTTGGCTTATGAGGTGAGAAAGAACTTTGTCAGGACTGGTCTGGAGGCAATATGTGTGAAAGGCTTGCTGCATTCTACATGCCTGTGTCCTGAGAACTTGGGCATGGTTGTTTTGTGTAAAAATTGACTCGTGTGAGCAGATGGAGATGGCACAGAAAGAAATGACATTTTGGGCTGAAACTGCTGCTTGGTCAGCTGCAATCATTTGAGAGATTACAACCATTGAGACTGGACCAGGTGATCTGCATAGGGACAGCAGAAGGAATGAGGACTCTTCTGAAGGGACCTGTCTGCTGTAGGAGGTTTCCTGCTTTTCAAAGTCAGCTTTGTTCCTCCTTGATTAACAAGACGGTAGCCCAACTCATACTTTGGATTATAACAAATGCAGGAAGAGATGGTCACTGGATTTGCAACAAGGTTTTGTTTTTGAATATGGCCATGGACAGTGTGAAGCAGCAAGCTCCACCTGGGTGGAGGCCTGATGGAGCCATGAGGATGAACAGTGGGTTGGAGTGGAGACCCAATGGACCAGAACTTCCAGAAATGCCAGAACTATGGGAATACTGTGAAGGAGAGCTATTAGTACCAGATGAAGTTTTCTCAGACTGTGAGTAGCTGAGCTAGAAGGAGATGGAATTGGAATTCCAAGAGACCCGTCATTGGTTACTATCCAACTTGAGTTTAGAGTTTGATGATTGCATTGTTTGTTTTCAATTTTGCATTGTTTCAATCTGTCTTTGCTAAAGCCCAATGCCATCTTTTGCAGTGTGAATGTTCTGTTCCATTATGGGTTTGTTTTCTTGGTGTTAAGGTTCAGGTGAAAGACCTTAGATTATGGGGATGATCAAACATCATCGTGATAAAAACGATGTGGACTTTTGGAGCAGGCTGGACATTTTATATCACGTATGATTTATTGGTTAGTGCTGCTCTCATTGTTAACTAGAGGAGCAGCTTCTTCTTTGTGGTAGTTTGAATAATGTCCTCCAATAGAATTTATTATAATTGTGTTTATTAAATTGTTAACTGTCTCCAGGCTCTGGCTGGAGGAAGTGTCACTTTGTCCTAGCCTTCTGGGGACTGGCCCTTTCTAATTTAGATGCAAAATACTAAGGATAGATATACAAAAGAAAAGCTAGAACCCCAGGTCTGGCAGTTCTACATTTTTTGAATTACAGTGTTACAGTTGCTTGCTTGCTTCTGAGGTTCTCTCTCTCTCTCTCTCTCTCTCTGCTTGCTTCTGTGAAAAACTGCCAGCCTTTACTTAACTTCCCCTGGATCTATTAGTTCAATAATAAACACTTTCCTCACCCAAATTGTGCCTGGTTTGGAGATTCATCCCAGCAATGTGTGGCTGACTACAACCTGCTTCTTTCTTTCTTTCTTTCTTTCTTTCTTTCTTTCTTTCTTTCTTTCTTTCTTTCTTTCTTTCTTTCTTTCTTTCTTTCTTTCTTTCTTTCTTTCTTTCTTTCTTTCTTTCTTCTTCTTCTTCTTCTTCTTCTTCTTCTTCTTCTTCTTCTTCTTCTTCTTCTTCTTCTTCTTTCAGATGTCTGTTACTACAGGAGAGATGCCATGTTGTAGCCAGCCATACGCTGCTGTGATGAACATCCAAACCAGGCACAGTTATCGGAGAAAGGGATTTATTGAAGTTACAGAACCAGGAGAATTTCCATAATGGTGAAACGGGCTGTTCCCCTTTCACAGTACCAAGCAAAGAGAAAGAGAAGATATCACCAATACCACACACACACAAACACACACACACACACACACCAGCAAACAGGCTGTGGGAAGAAAGAGATTTCCTTCCTTTCAAGCTTCCTCTAAATAACCATTGCATTCATTTCCTCACAGCAGCTGTCACCTGCACAATATTGGATCCATCAGCATGGCATCATGGATCATGAAGGAAGGCAGAAAAGAAAGAACAGACATCAAAATAGAGATGAACTAGTTCGAAAAAAGAAGTTCAGTGAAAGAAGTATGCTTAGGGGAGACAAAAGAAAACAAAAGGAGGGGATTATGCTCAAAATACATTATGAACATGTATAAATGCCAATAAATGTATCTAAGAAACAATAAATCAATCTAGGATCAAAGAATTCTATCAGGTTCATTCCATTTTAGTCACTGTAAATACTGAAGCATCCAGTCTGGTTAGAGTATGCTGGAAAACCCCAGTAATGCGATAGCTGGGTCATATGGGAGTTCTATTTTTAGTTTTGTGAGGAACCTCCATGCTAATTTCTATTTTCACTGTCTGCACAGAGGACATAAAGATTTTTTTTCACACATTATTCTAAGTATTTATTGTCAATTATGTGCTTAATAATAGCCATTCTGACTGGGGTGAGATACAATTTTCAAGAAGTTTTAATTTGCATTTCTCCAATAAATATGGATTTTTGGTATGATTTAAAATATTATTGGTGATTTTTATTTTACCTTTTGAGAAATATCTAATAATTAGCCCCATTATTGATTTTTGCCTATGAACAGTTAAATGGATAAAGAAATTTTGATACACATGCATACACAGTAGAATTTTATTCAGCTGCAAAAATGAAAACATAGTCACTACAAGACTAGTGAGGAAATTTGACTTCATTAGGTTAAACAAAATAAAGCCGACTTAGCAAGACATATCACTTTTTTCCCCTCATATGTGGATTCTAGATTGAAATGTAAGGGCACAGACACCCAGACAGACACATGCATGTCATGAAAATAAAAGGGGACAATAGAAACTAAAGAACTCATAAGACAGTGGAGGAGAAAAAGACAGGGCAAATGAAATAGATGTGCCATGATAGCAGAAGGTGAGACTTTCAGGGAAGAGAAAAGGGGACCAGCAAAAGATATAGGAGATGACTGTGGAGGTCTGAATAATAACATGTATACAAAGTATAAAAGAAAGAAACTCCATCAGACCCAGAATGGGTAGAAGTTTTAATGAGCAACTCATAAATCCCTTGAAACTCTTGGCATTTTAGAAAATGGGGGCTGCTTAGAGACAAAATACCTGTCCCATTTTCCTATGGAGACAATCTGGGCCGATTATCTCCAACCTCAGGAAAGGTCCAGGTGTCCTGTCTCACTCCTAAATTGATATATTCCACTTTTTGTATTATGACTTTCTCCATTGAGAGATGATCACACGTTATGGGGATCTAGGAGTAGAACCGAGGGCATGTAGACATCTTTCTTCCTTCCCTTGGACCCCCAAACACTAAGTTAATCAATTTTTCTTAACTACTTTTTCTTCCCTAGTTTCTCTCGGAAATGGGGAAATTATCTTGAGTTTATGAAAATAAATACCCAGAAACCTTAAGAATAGAGGCCTTACTGACATGGGCACCCATTTAAAGGACTGACTATATTAAAAACACTAAAACAGAAATATATTCCCTTTTTGTGTCATAAGAATATTTTTTAATAAAGTTTGAACACTGTTGGATGGATACACTAACGGGAATAATGTCCAGCCTAGCCAGAGAGAATGAGCTAGGATACCAGTGTGGTGAATTAAATGTACACTATCCCTCACAGTCTTGTGTATTTGTGATTAAGCCTCATAAATAACCCCAAGCTAAAGCTTTGTTGGGTTAATCTTATTGGAGGATATACGTCATTAGAGGCAGGACTTGAGGTATTAGAGCCATGTTCCTCTTGCCTCACTGTGCTCACTCACCTCCCCCCTTGCTGATGAGGGGTAACTCCCAGTGGTCTGCTCTGGACTGGCTTTCACTGTCTTGATGCAAATTCCCCTGAGGAGTAAGCTTCTGTATGTCAGGTGCTTTGTCCCAGCAATGAGAAGCTGATGTCTACACTACTCCGATTTATTGGAGAGGAGCTCCCTGCTTCTTTTCAGAAGTAAGGGACATATCTCACCTCTTTGGTATATGCTCAGCCTGACACAGAGACATTATTCATTTCGATATTGAGGTGATGGAAGGCACTGTTCATATATGAACAATATTACTTTTGTCAGCCTTATTGCAGCATCTTTTTGTTCTCAAATCAAAGAAAAAAATATGTTTTCTGTGCAAGCACCAAGCATATAATTCCAAATGTTTAGATTAGTATAGTCAATGGAAAATATTCACAAAGAAAGAAATACTATTTTAGGGCTTGTAAAGGAAAATAAATTCAAGATGGGAGTTGCACCTTAACAAAGATCTCTTCTAAGAAAACAAATGAGTGGTGCCAGATGAGGAATAAAGAATTCTGACGTCATTTATTACTGTGGTTTACCTCGTAAAGGGACAGCGGGCAGGTTTTACATGAAGTCAGTGAGGGATGCAGCATCGATAAACAATACTCAAATTCTCCCAAGTGAGAGATTTGGAAAAGGAGACAGGTGGAGAGTGTGCAGAGACTTGTACCTAACTCTAGGTAACGGTGTTACAGAGAGGAAAAAAAATGTCTGTAAACAAAAAAGAAGTGTCAAGAAAGAAATTAGTAACTATGAGCTTTTTTCCTTTCTCTAAATATATAGCTACTGAATACTTGTATATACATACATAAATACATACATATATACATGTGTGTATGTATATGTTTTGGAATTTGTTAACGAAGTTTTTGAAGTTAGCATTACATGGGAAGTAATATACATGGAACTCTGTATACCTATTAGGCCTCCATAATCTGTTATTTGAAGAAGTCTTATTTCATTAAAAAATTGGGACTCAGGAGGCAGAGGTAGGAGGATCACCATGAGTTTGAGGCCACCCCAAGACTACACTGTGAATTTCAGGTCAGCCGTGGCTACAGTGAAACTCAGCTCAAAAAATAAAATAAAATAAAAATAAGCATTTACTTGGACATGTATATGTTTATGTGTGTGTGTGTCTGTGTGCTTGTGTCTCAGGGTCACCTATTGGTACAAACAAATGACTGTTCTGCTTTATGTGAGTGGCTAGGGAATCTACCCAGGTTCTGCAGGATTTGCAAGCAAGCACTTTTAATCACTGTGCAAACTTCCCATTCTCCTGACTTGAAATCTTGAGCAGTTATGCAACAAGAAAACTATGCTCATGAGAATGAAGTTATTTTTTTTTAATTTGATAGCATTAATCAGGTAATAAGCATAATATTTAGGTAGTGAGAAAATCTAATCTCATGCCTTTATTATTTAAGGATTACAATTGTAGGCATCTGAATGAAAAGTAAAAGTTTGATGGTACATAATGTGAAAAGTTTGAGAGCTGAAATGTTAACAGTGATCCCTGAACATTGAAAGGTATCCATTCAGGCAACTCTGATTAACCTCACTGGGTCACACATGCTGGTAAGTGCAAAACAAAGCATCAAAGAAGAGGGACTGGTTGGGAAAAAGAAGGGGTTCAGCAGAAGGAGTGGGTGGGGGGTCCCGAGGAGAGAATGAAAGAGGAGTATGTCAAAATACATTATATAACTGTATAAAAATTGTCAGTAAATAAAAACTGAGGCTGAATCATTTTATATAGCATACAAATAATAATATTCTAAACAACTTTGTTTCCTTAGGTTTTTTTTTTTTCCAAAAGGCAATACCCAATTTCATAACACTTAGAGTTCTTGTTTTATAAATTGGGCCTTATACTTTTTACTTCATTGAGGAACAAGATTCAACACAGTTCCCTGAGCTCAGTATGTGGACTTGCAGGGTAGAGGCCACTGGACATTCATGCAGAGCCTATAACCATCAGCTGAACTCCAACGAGATTGCACAGCTTCTTTCAGGAGAGCTTTTGGAAAACGGAAAACTGACTATTTTCAGACTTGGCCAGGAAAGGATGAACTTCACCAGGCAGCAGGGAACACTGAAGCCTTTGAAGAAGTCTCTAGGCTACTAAAGAAGGGAAAGATTTCCTGGTTCCAAAACTTTTTGCTCAAAAATTAAGATGCATTTATTTTATTCTAGCCAAGTGCAGTTGAATTTTCTTTCAAAACCAATGGTTGTTAAAGTCAATTGGCAGAAAGTGAGAAGAATATGAGAAAAGCCCATTGGTGGAGCTTTGACTGATAGTTTGTGGTATAAAATGTAGAGAAGTCTTGCCTTGGATGAAAATTTTTTTTGATTCTTTTTTATAATCTTAGATTTTTTTTTCCTAACATGACTGCCAGTGATCATTTTTCTACATATTTCTTGGGTCACTAAAATAAAAAGGAAACATAAAGAAGAAGAAATCTTTAGAACTATTTATGTTCAATTTTCTACATAATTTTGCAGGAACTTGAAATTGTGTTGTTACACTTTAGAATACATGATGTTTTTGTATGCTTGTAATTATAAAAGAAACCCAATAAGAAGATATATTTTGGGTAATGCCCAAAATAAGACTTGAGAAATATTTTTGATGTTCAAATTTACTTTTGGGTTAGACGACATGGATTAGTGGATAACAGCATTTGCTGTGCAACTATCAGGACCCAAGTTTGAACCCCAGGATTAGCCAGGGGTGCATGCCTGTACCCCAGCCCTGAGCGGTCAAAGACAGGAGGGTCGCTAGGTCTCACTGGTCAGCCAGTCTTACCAAAAGTCAGCAAGCTCCAGGTTCAGTAAGGGACTGTTTCTCAAAAAAAAAAAGAATAAATAAAACAAAAGAACCATAGAGGAGAATACCTGATGTGTACAACTGTGCACACACATGTGCACACATATATGCATAACACACACACACACACCCTGCAAAATATTTTCCTTTGAATTTTACTGTGAAGAGCTTTTTTGTATATCAGGTTAAAATGAGAAGCCTACAGAATTTCTCCAATATTTATGTCCTAGGACAAGAGAAAAAGGCTATTTATTCTGTAGCCCCTCTTTTGAGGGGACTGCATGCTAAGAAGACCTCCCTCGCTGAATCTACATTTGATGAGTTGAAAAGCCCCTTTGCAATCCATGGAATTTCCATCCATGGTTACATAGTAAGCTAGTTCCCCCAAAATTCTGAGACTGCTTATTTGAAAATCTAGCCATGTAGCAGCATGACCACAAGGTGGAAGTAAAATGTTTGGCTGGACTTCGCTTTTCCTCTTCCAAGCTCTTTGTGAACAAAGACAGAAATAGGCTAACTTAAAACTTGGATTAAATAACATGGCTTATTTATCCCTTCTTCCTAATACGCATTCCTTGGGAACTATAATGCATTTTCATCAAATCATCAGGACCAAACATAACATACACTGATAAAGACAGGTGTTTAATAACATTTCTCTTTCCTGTTTCCTTTCTTCCTCCTTTGGCAAAATGACAGCTGCTTTCAAACTATATCTTAAGACATAGGTAAACTCCCAAAGCATAAGTTCCACTAAAAATACCTTCTCCATTTTTATCATGATAATCAATACTACTAAGATTTTTCACTTATGCCTATCCTGTTATTTTATTTTTGCACAGCAATGAATTGAGATGTGTAAATGGGAGAAATGAAATAAGCCTTTGAAGATAAATGTCTAATATCCATGACCTTTCTAAAGAGTTGGGAGAATGAAATGTGTTTTGAAATGTTGCTTATTCAAAATAAACATAATGCAGAATCATTACACACAATACAATTTCTGCTTGCTTGTGTTTAAGTCTGTGATTGAGCTAGGTTTTGTATAATGCATGCTTATCACATTCAAACTCGGCAATATTCTGTCTGTGTTAAGGTTATAAACACTTGCAAATGTCCATGTCCTCTGAGATAGAGAACCTAACACTAGAGCCAGCAAGGCATTGAGACACAGTGGAACATCCAGGGGGTCCTGAGTGGTGCTAACCAGCATGGGCTCCTGTCTCCCTCAGATATACAGACATAAATGAGGAAAGGGGCATCAACCGGCTTGCCAACTTCAATTCTTTGCCTCCTCCTGTCAATAAATAAAAAGGGATCCATCTAATGGGTGGCTCTCTTGTCTTTGTTGCTGATCTCAGGCTATCTGGACAGATTTACCCAAGCAGATCTTTATCCCACTGACTTTTTAAGACAAAACAGACCCAGGGCCACATTACTTATTTGACACTTTTCATTTTTCCCTGCCACTGATAACAAAGGCATGATACACAAACTGGTGCCCAAGGCTGTAGAACTTACCCTTTGCTGAATGAATGTGCTGGATCTCAGATATAATAACATACAGTCGCAAGCATACATTTTGCTGTCTAAAGCCTTACAGAGTATTACAGTTGTACTATGGAAAGTTTTCCTGACAGAATTGGGGTTTTTACATATAAGGAGGAAATCTATCCACTTGGCAACATGTTCCTGGGCACACTGCAGATGACTTTTGGTTGGTGCACTCCATGAATGCCTTTGGATTTCTCATGCTTACTGTCCCTTGAGACACAGTCTATTTGATCACATGACCTAGTACATACCATCTCCTCCTACCTCTCAGGGACACTATTTTTTTTCTCTTAAATAGTTTGGAGAACAGGCTGAAAGGAAAACAAAAGAGAAGAAAATCAATTTAATATATTTGGTGAGTGGCATGTATGTACCTGAAGACCATCATTGTCAGCGGATGTTTAATATTAGGAATAATACAACCAGTGTTTTCTTCCTGAGTCCAATATATTCTTTGCAACCAACTTATGTGTTTATTGACTATGTTTACTGATGCACTGCAGTAGAGGGGCATTTTTTTGTAATTGTTGTTCAATGATAAAGATATTATTTACTAGGGTATCAACTGAAAGATGAAAATGCCTTCAGAAATGAGATGGTAGGAAGGAAAAAAGAGACAGAGGGAAGGATGGAAAGAGGGAGGGAGACAACCTTCAGAAATAACCAAGTCATTACCTGGGAGACTTGAAGAATGATGGAGCCTGAGGTAGAATCAGACGTGGCTGGATTGTTTAAAAGTCTCTTGTATCTAATCTAATGTGAAACATTTCCTTGAATAGGATCCATAGTTCCTGGGCTGAAGTGAAATGATGGGACAATGACTGCATAATAGTATTTCCATTTTTAATACAAATTTATATTGTATAAGTATGTAAATAGGTAAACCTATAATGGATAGTTTTTGGAGAGAGAAGGCCCTGCCATTTAGCCCAGGCTGGCTTCTCGTCTCAGCCTACAGCTTGCTGGGATTAAAGGAATGTACCACTATCCTAGGTTCAATTACATTTAAAAAATTAAATTCAGAAGATTGATATGTTTAAATGTCTGCACTTAATTTTGAAATACATAGATATCATTTTATATAAATAATGGCACAATAGTCAAAAAAATTGGATCCTGGAGACCAAAAATTAGCCATAAAGTAATGCTAGTTGTTAGATTGTAGTCTGTGGTCTCTTCTAGTTCTGCCATTTATATGTGTGCACTGTCTCCTTAAGCAGTCATTGATTTATTTTATGGCAACTAATATTTATTGTCTAAAACATGTCTTTTTCATCTCAAAATTTACTAATATGTTTACAGTAGTCAGCTCACATGTTGCTGGGATGAATCTTCAAACCAGGCACAATTTATGGGAGGAAAGGATTTATTAAAGCCACGGATCCAGGGGAAGTTCCATAATGGCAAAAGAGGCTGGCCCCTTTTCACAGGTCCTAGCAAAGAGATAAACCCATCACCAGCATCAAATACACACAACAGCAAGCAGGCAGGGGACCAAAAAGAGAATTCCTTCCTCTTTATGTAGCTTTAAGGTGGGGTCTTGCAACCTTTTCCCAGAATTGTTGACTCCTTGAGCCTCTGGAATTTCCCTTTGGCACACACGGCTCACCCTGGATGGAATGTTAATTTCTAAATTTTCTGTGCTTCCTTACATCCTGCTGCCTATGGAGAAACTGCTTTCTGTAAAAAAACCTCAGAGATCCAGCCAACGTTACTAAGAAGTTCAAGATGACAACAAAACCTAACCATCACAACATGGCTTATTGAATATTTTGTAAAGAAAGGGGAGCCAAAACCTTAAGTTCTTAAATTCTGCAGTGACCTAACAGTGTTGTATATATCCCAGAAAAAATGTAACTAGATTAGGTGTCACTCCTTTAGTTTATCACAGTAAAATGACATACCTTTAGATATCAACTCCTCTATAGGACATCTAAAGTACCAAGGAATTTATGCCCAATCTAGACATACTTTATTGAAGTTTGAAAAGTAGAGCATAGGATTTTATTTGTCATTTTTCTTGTATTTACTTGAATTGCCATGAAGTGTTATAAAAAAATGATGACAATTCTTGCCTTAAAATGTCAAAGGAAGGGCTGAAGAGATGGCTTAGCAGTTAAGGCGTTTGCCTGCAATGCAGAAGGACCAGAGTTCAATTCCCCAGTGCCCATATAAAGCCAGATGCACAAGAGGGTGTCTGGAGGCCCTGGTGTGCCCATTCTCTCTCTGTGCCTCTCTCTCTCTCTCTCTCTCTCTCTCTCTCTCTCTCTCTCTCTCTCTCTCTCAAATAAATAAAATATTTTTAAAAAAGTCAAAGGAAGGTAAATATTCTTCTTTAAATCATTGATCTTCGTGATTTGATTGGTAGAGTAAAATTTGATTTGACATGTAGAGTAAAATTTAAATATAAACACTTTTAGTTATACAAATTCCTATAATGATATTAGGCTATTTTCCTCAATATCATAATTGATGCATCCAGCAGAGGTAGCAATAGGGCTTTTTGCAGATTAAAGACAATGGGGGAAAAAAGTAAGACAATTTAGACTGAAAAAGCTAACCATCAATTACCTGTCATATATTGATCTATGCTTACATGTAGTAAAACTTAACTTAGAAATAAAACTCCTGATAACTTTCTTAGATATTACATTTTACAAAACATCTAATTGAAATGAGATAGGAAAAACATACTGCCTCCTTATTGCTTTCAGGACTATTTCAGGACATAGCTTCCTTATTGCCAAGACTGACTGTTTAAAACTTTCTGTATATATTTTCTACCCTATTAAATAAACATAGAACTATTTTTTTATGTGAACCACATCTTTTCTTTCTAGTAAATCCTAACCTCAATAGTCTCAATTTTGGGAAATTATCATTTATATCTGCAATAGGGGGATAGCAGCACAGATTCAGTATAATCTGGATAGACATATATACACATATAAAAATGTTTTTAAAAAATTCTTCTCAATCAAAGTATTTGTGAATACGTACACAAAAATTGCTTGGATGTCTAATAGAAGTGTGATCCCAGCCCATATTCTCAATTCATTTTATTGTGAATTATCATACAGATTGAGTTGTTGATATCAAAGTCGATTTGAATTTTTTGATAAAAGGTTCACATTCATTCAGTAGCAGATGAGATATGTTTTATGATTAATGGCTTTTCTTTTTAAAAGTGCAGCTGTAATGAACAATTGGATGAAGAGACAAAATACTCAATATTACCATATGCAAAGAATTCTAATCAGAAAAAAAAAAACATCTACAGTGGGGTAAGAAGAAAATGTAAGAATGGAGCCACAAAGTTTATGTATGTACACAATAACACTTCTGGATGGCTCCCAGAGGCATAAGACTTACTGCTTTCAAAAAGTACCCACTATTAAGGTGACATAGGTCTTGTCCCCTGAGCCTCCTTAAAGAAACAACAACTGTTCAGTAGCAGGATAACAGATGTTAAAAAGAATCATTAGCAATCTAAATGTTTTTGTGAGCAGATGCCCTGCTTCTGCTGTGGTTAACTTTGGGGGGAGTGTATTGGGATATGGTGAGAAGGGAAGAAAGGATGAAAAGTTGAAGAGAATTAATAATAAGTACATCATCCTAAGAATTATTCTGCTAATGATATCGAAAAGGACCAACATGTGGTGCTTTCTATTTGCAGCTGCTTGATGTAGAGAGAAGATAACTAAGCAATGGAAAGAATAAACTTGCTTGTTCTGTTGACTTGATACAGAGATTGAAGTCAGGGAGAGGAAAAGAGGCAACCAGTATTACAGCAACATTTAATGCTAAAATTATAATGGTGTACCTTTCAAAATGTCAATTGGGTTCAGGGGTTTAAAGAGAAAATTGAAAAGTATGAAAATGATGACAACCATTATCCATGTGATATATATATATATATATATATATATATATATATATATATATATGATAGGAATGGAAAAAAATATTAAAGTGGGTGACTGTCATTTTAACTTTATTTCTGAAGAGGCAAAAACACAAACAATATTTTCTCAAGCACTTTTTTCCCTCTGAGATAGAGAAGCTGTAAAGAATGTTTATATGGAAAGTTTTAAAGGTTTGTATCCTTACTCAAGTACATCCTTTTTAGAAATTTACATTCATCTCAAAGACAGAATAAGAAATTTTCTTGTTAGTATCTGCATCTTAATATAGCCATACTTTTAATCTTAGAGGGAAAGATAGAATGTAAGAAATCTTTGCCATACTGACATTCAAGGGAATAAACAAATAATTGCAGACTATGCTAACTTCTTGGTCGTTAGTAGTTTAAGAAATGCAGTGAAAATATAAATTATACACATTATAAATTTTACACACCAAGAAATATGTTTAATTTTTTTACTTTGTCCATGTGTGCTCAGATCCCTGATTCAGTCATTTCAATAAAAAGATATGATGATACCAATATATAAGGCAGCAGGGAAATTTATTTTCAGGGTTAAATGCACACTTCTACGTATGGAAAGTGTGCCTATATGTTGTATCTGTGAAAGTTGAAAGAACTTCAAAGGCAAATCTCAAATTTGCTACCATAAGACCTTATTTACTAAGTTATGTACTATCTGTTCAGTCTTCCAGTTTCAATAATAAAAGATCTGAGGGTCATGTCTTTATCATATTAAAGGAACCAATTTTGAAAATCAGTTTTGAGTGACAGGTGTCATTCATTCATTCTTTCAACAAAATTTACACAAAATGTGTTCTATACCAATCATTGTGCTAGCCGCAGAGAATTACCAAGAATAAGGAATTGCTATTTTTAAGCAATTAATAGTTGAATTAATGAGATACACAAGGTGATCTCAACCATCAGTTGTTCACTGGAATTGTATGAATTCTGAGAATACAACGAAGGCCACTGTTGGAGCCAGTGAGGAGATGGCATCGAGAAGTAACGCTTGCCTGTTTTCATCATGTGCTATCTATTTCTAGTAAGTCTTGTCACACTAAGATAATGTGAGACTACCAAATGGTAGCACACAATGTTTTCCCTCACACATGTAAGAAAGATCAATTGCTTTAGCTGCAAACATCCTCTGTGATTTGTAACTTTCCTATCTCAATCTGCATTACTCTTCCAATTTAGTGAGCAACATAGCAAAACCTCTATGTGGTATGGTTTCTGAAAATGCATTTAAGGAGAAGTGCAGTGTAAGCAGCAGTATCACAATAGCAATGGTGCTTGGCATGTGCCAAGCCTATTCTACATGAGACACATAAATAAGAGCAATTACGATCCTCAATTTTCTGGAGCTAAATAAGGGTACTTTATATGTCTAAGGTAACACCGCTAATCAGAAGGAGAAGGGCTTACAAAATCCAGCCTGGTTTTAAAGTATTTGCTTCTCACCATTCAGTATAACTAAGTGCAGACTGGAAAAATTTCAGTATAACTAAGTGCAGACTGGAAAAATATCTAAAAAGATGATGGAGATCATTTATTTAGGATTTACTTAGCATAACATAGGTATTAGGAAGCAGAAAGATTGCAGATGAAGTCCTGAAATAGATCTTAAACAATGTCAATATTTTAAAAATAATTACAATATGAGAGTAAAGAAACATACTTTTTTGAGAATTTATGACAGTTTACTAAAATAGAAAAGGAGATATGAGCATTTCCAAACTAAAAATAATAATAATAATAATAATAATAATAATAATAAATTGGGCAAGCCCTTGACATTTTTTCCATGTGCTAGCCACAGTTCTTTGAAAAGAAACTTTGGATCTAGAGATGAGAGAACAATCTATTAGGTCATCTTGTCCATCTCCCTGCCAGGAGAGAATCGCTCCTGACAGTAAGGAAGTTAACTTATTGACAGGACTCTTTAAGCAGCAATTTCCCAGGTGAATCCCTAAAGGCAAGAATGACTTCTCTGGTTTATCTTTTCCTTCTTATCATCAGGAGAGTGAAGAGACCATTCAATCTTCTGTGCTGCAACAGCAAGGGAACAGGATTCTTGAACGTGGGTCTAAACAGCAGCAATACTGAAAAATGTACCAAATAATAGTGTACTATTGAACGTGGGCCTGGTGTTCTTCCTCACCTAGGCAAGAGTGCATTTATGATCTAGATGCATACGAGAATGGGTATGTGTGTGCATGTTTGAGAGATGTTGATTTGTGAGATGACCATATTCAAACTAAGTATATCCAATAAGTTTAATACTCTATGAGAGATGGATGTCTATTGAAATAATAAAGGTTCCCTGTCAGAATGTAATTTTTAACTGCTTGTCTCATCTATTTAAAATAGAAGTCACAAAAATAAGAAATTTGCTCCTCATTGGTGTCACAGTTTCTCTTCTCAGTAAATATTCTATGAGACAATCACAGGGAAGAAGATTTGCTAGGAATTGTCAGCCAGCATGAGTTTAAGGATATTATTATTTTTTAATAAAACAGATGGAAGTAAGACCTTAATAATCTAGCTGGAAAGAGCAGTGGCCTCTACTCTTGCTCTCTCCTGACTTCTACTCAAAGCCTGCAGTAGCAAAGAGGATCCTTACTGAAAAAATGGTCTATTCATACCAATATTTGGACTAATGAACTCTCTCCTGCAACCAGAATTCTTATATATTTATGGGCACAGATAGATCATTTTCCTCAGTTTTGGCAGATTCCTAGATTTCTTGATGAATGCTTACCATTAGAAGAGACAAAGGAACCTTAAGAAAAATACAGGGGATCTGATACAAGAAGAAAAATCACAGACAAAGGAGAGTTTTGGAAAAGCATAGTTCAGGTGAGTCAGAGGAAGGGTGAACAGGGAGAAGGAAGGTGGTTGGGAGGAGGATCCATGAGGACTGAGTTGCAACTCATCTGTAGGACATTTGCCCTCTATGTTGGAAAAGCTGGGTTTAATATCTGACAGAAACAGGAAGCATACATAGATTGACTTTATTGTTACCTAGTAGTTGTCCTAAGGACTGATAAGGGTAATTGGGGTGCAGGAAAGAATTCTTGCACCCTAACCCTGAGCTCTTGTCTGTTTACTTAAAGAATGAAATAAAAAGTGAGTGAAAGCTGGGCGTGGTGGCGCACACCTTTAATCCCAGCACTGGGGAGGCAGAGGCAGGAGGATTGCCTTGAGTTCAAGGCCACCCTGAGAGTACAGTGTAAATTCCAGGTCAGCCTGGACTAGAGTGAGACCTTACCTAGAAAAACCAAACAAAAAAAAGTGAGTGAAGGGCTGGAGAGATGGTTCAGCAGTTAAGGCACTTGCCTCCAGTGCCTAAGGCCCCTGGTTTAATTCCCCAGTACCCACATAAGCCAGATCCACAAGATGGTGGCCCTGGTGTGTGTTCTCAATCTCTCTCTCTCTCTCTCTCTCTCTCTCTCTCTCTCTCTCTCTCTCTCTCTCTCTCTCTCTCTTTGTATCTCTCTGCTTGAAAATGAATAAATAAAATATTTTTTTAAAAAGTGAGTGAAAAGACTAATTATTAAATTATCATATTTATCTATAAGTCAAGGTAGGGAGTAGACAGTCTGGGAAATAGGAGTTCCCATGAGGCTCAAGAGCACCCAAGTGGCTTGAGAGTCCATGTGGTGCTCATGGAAGAAACACAGAGAGGCCATGTGAAAGGAAAGGAGGTCTCCCTCCCTTAGTCTCAGCCACAAAGCTGAGACCAGAGGGCTTACCAACACCCAGAGGTTCAGGAATCTGAGCTGGCTAACCAAGAGAGAATGGAGAGCCCTTCCCCGGTACTTATAACCTTATGGTGGTAGTGTCTGCCTCCTGCCTCAGGTAAGCCAGAAAGACAGCTGTCTGGTCAATGATGCCAATTTCTGGAGTCTTAAGCTTGACCAACCACAATGGCAGAATTGGATTTCTAGAAAATGAGACTCAGGTGTAAGAACAGGTTAAATAAGTCATTTCTAGCAAAGTGGAGGCTGCAAGTCAAGCTCAAGGACAGTCGTGCTTTTTAATTTCAAGGCCCAGTCACCTTAACCCCCTCAGGCCAATAGCCATAGCATGGTATGCAGTAGACTAAGGTAGTCTAAGCTAGTAAACATTTTCTTTAGATTTATTTTTAAAATTAATTTCTAGGTTAGTGTACAAAGTGGTGGGGTCCATCATGGTGTCTCCATACACACGTGTCATTATGGTCTGTTCTCTTGTGATCTTCCCTTATCCCCCATTATTCCTCCAGCTGGTTTTCCTCTTCCTCCAGGTAATTCCTCCTCTTAATGCTTTCCTGGTACACATAATCCATTGCTCTATTTCTATCATCACATAAGATATCCTCCATACTTCACAGTATCCACTTTTGTAGCTTACGATGATATGATGGATATATAGATGACAGATAAATGGAAGGATATATTGAATGAATATATATATATATATATATATATATATATATATATATATATATATATATATATATATATATCTTTGTTCATTCATCTGTTGATGGACATTTAGTTTGGGTCCATTTGCTGGTTATTGTTAATAGTGAATTGTTAGTAATGTTGGACAATTTCCTCTGTGATATGCTGATTTAGAATTCTCCTGTGTGGTTTGAATGTGAGGTGTCACTCATAAGAAGGCCATGTGTTTGAATATTTATTCCCTAGCTATTGGAGCTGTTTCAGGAAGTTTGTAGAAACTCTGGGAGATGGAAACTTCCTTGAGGAAGTAGGTCAGGAAGGGATTGGTTCTGAGGTTGAATAGTGTTGCTCTATTTCCTGTTTAATATCTGTTTCATGACTATGAATGCAATCTGACCAGCCAGCATTTTGCTCCAGCTGCCATGACTAAATGTTTTAAAACACATTCAATGGAATTCTGTTCCATTTCTTTTCACATTGAAAACTTTAATAATTGCAGCTGATCATGCTCCTGGTAGCTAATAGAACTTGATGTGAGCACATGACACTGTGCTTTACTTAGGATCCTTTGAAGTTCTTAGTTTAAATTTGGCATGGTTTGAATGCAGAAGCATTTGTCTGCCCCTTGGTTGTGAAGTTTAGGTGAAATCACACTCTTGAATTAAACATCAGCTGGTGGCTATCATCTTGATCCATCTACTCCAAGTTTCCAGAGCAGCTTAAAGAGCTAGGACCCACCTCCACACAGGCAACACTGACTTCTTAGCCCAACTAGTTCATTTGAGGAGCTGAAGAGACATGCCTGGTGCTTCATGTGCTTACACGTGTTTGAGCAGCATAAAACTTTGGAATCTTGGGCTGGAGAGATTGCTCAGTGGTTAAGGCACTTGTCTCAGTGCCTAAGGCTCCAGGTTCAATTCCCCAGTACCCACATAAGCCAGACCCACAAGGTGGTGGCCGTGGTGTGTGTTCTCTCTCTCTCTCTCTGTCTCTCTCTCTGTGTGTGTGTGTATCTGCTTGAAAATGAAAATAAAAATAAAAAAACTTTGGAATCTTAACCAGCATATCACCTTTAGTAGTATATGGACACTGAACAGCTTATCACCTTTAGTGGTATATGGACATTGAAACAAAGTAAGTATGTATGTTTTACATGTTATCAGGAAGCATTGGATGCATACTTACCACTATTCAACAATCTAATGTTCTTAAAATCAGAGTTAAGCTATTTTATGTTGTAGTCATAAAAAATATTTCCATGCAGTATTCTGAGTGTGTTCATTTATTTGTCAGTGAGGATTAAATCTGGTGCTTTGTGAATGCAAGGCAAGTACTCTACTCCTGAGCTACATACTTACCCCTCTTTGATTCTTTTAAAGGTAAAGCTAGAGTTTTAATATATGAACTTTTGAAAGCAGATACATCTAACATTAGATGTGAACACATCATTTGTGTTCTTTTATAGCTCTAGATTCTATGTAGTATTGGGGATGTATTAGGCTGCCCTAGAGAAACAGACTGATAAAATGAATTAGTTTATAGCAGTCCAACAATAGCTATCTGTAGGTTTGGGAGTCAAGGAACCCATAGCTGCTGCTCAGTCCATGTGACTAGATGCTTCTGCAGTAATAATCCAGCTCTGAAGGCCTGGAGGGTTCGGAGAGAGCCACTGGTCTTCACTCCACATTAGGAGGCTGAGGAAACAGGTCCCGTGCCAACAAAAGAGAGTAAGAGAGATGCACTCATGGGTGAATAGCATTAACCTCACCACTGAGTAGCACAGGCAGCCAGTCCAAAAGGACTTGTGTTCTCTCAGAGCTTCTTTATATATACTCACCACTGAGAGGTCTGGCCATTCTAGAGGAAGGACTCACCCCTTCAGTGACCTCTTTCTGGGAGCAACTTCAGAGATCTGCCAAGAGGAATGTCCATTTCCTAATCTGATCAAGTTGAGAACAGAATTTAACCATCACAGAGAGCTTTAATCCATTTTGGGGGAGGAAAGAGTCTACTTTGTGAGTTGATATATTAATACACACTTTGATTTATAGATAGAGCACATAAGACGGTCTAGGCAAGCTGGGATCCACCCAGGCTCCTTGCCAGACTGTGGACATCGAATGTCTTCAATGATTATAATCATTTAACTACAGATTTTGTCTCAGAAACATTTCATTAGAAAGTTATCAGGGCTACTCTTCTAATACCAGTTTATGACTGTGAATGCTTTGTGTGGGGAAAGACTGTGTACTCCACTGTCTATAGGCAATTAATCGTGATTCTGTCCAAGCTAGTATACAAAGCTAAAAAAAAATCTCTACAAAGATTTTATTTTTTAAGATTTTACAGAATACAGACATAAAATTCAATTACATTAAATTGTATGCTTCAAGTTATAAATGATTTTGTTGGCAAATACATGTTATTAATAATTAGTTATAATTTTGAGCCCAGTGACTTATGAAACATGTGGCTAATGTATATAGCATTTGATTATTTGTGAATCTAAGCTTCTCTAACTTGGCTCAAAACAAATTCAAAAGCTCCTGTACATAATTCAGAATGCTATGGTGAAGCTACAGACTGTTTTCTATTTCTTTCTTTCTTTCTTTTATGGAATAACCTATTGTTTTCTGGCTCAATGATGTCATCAGTTTGTGTGGTGAGTGTTTTTTTTTTTTTCTTCTTCTATGCTCTTTACACGTATACATTTTCTTACAGACATTTTTCAAAGCAGATCATTTCATATTGATTCATTTTTATAAGGTTCAGGCTGCTCTGTATGAGAGCCTTTCGTGTGACAGTACAGATGTATACCTGTGAATCCAATCTGGACCGCAATGCAGGGTAACACAAAGGGGAGAGAAAAGAAAGCATATCTGCGTGGTGCAGAGGACGATCAATTAGATTCATTATCTGCTCTGCATTCCAGTCACTTCTTTAAAAGAAAAGCACATAGTACCATGGCAACAGTTAAACCTTCAGTCCGCTATGGTATATAATCATTAAGAGGTCTTCAACCTTCCCCTTGAAAATAGATATAAAAAAAAAGAATTCACGGTGCTTACACCAAGACCTTACATTTATGCTGATTAAATGACAAGTTTGTAATTTACAGGTGTCTTATTGCCATGGGAATGCAATCATACAATTCCGTTTTAGAATTCAAGGGCTTTTGAAACATGTGGCAGGACTGTTAGCTGGGCTGCAAGCTAGGATTAAATTGAAAGGATGGCATGTAGATTTTAGAACATGGTGTTGACATTTACTGGCCAATCCCATTTTGCAACACTGCTGCATGACAGCAGATGCTGACCTTTCAAGCTTTCCCTACCCACTTTCACGCATTACCTGCAGAAATTAACATAACTATGCTTCCTGCTCCATGCTGCTATTAATGTCATCTGGGAATTGAGATTCATGAATTCCGTTATTACCCAGGCTTGAGACCCATTTTATACTCTAAGCACAGAACTAACAGCTCCTGGGAGCTGGTATTTTTGGATGTTTCTTCAGCTACCTTTGTGGTTGAGGGATAGCTGGGAGCGATGGAGTAAAAATGTCAAGATGAACAAGGGAAGAGATCAGCAGAGGAGGACCATTTCAAGGAGAACGCTGAAGGCCAAAGAATTGCAAATACGTGAGACAGGAGAACTTAAAAACATGAAATGGTACATTTCAAGCAAGTCAAATAGTGGTGTGTGTTTCGCTTCTGTTAACCGAAGCATGGGAAGGATACCCCTTAGAGTCTGCACGCAGTGAGCTTCAGGGTTTACTCCGCAGTGCCTGCGGCCTCTCTTATGGATGATTTAGGAGGGAAGGAATCTGAACTAAAGATGTCATCAGTAGCCCTTAGGAGTTCTGTGAGTAATTGTGAGCTGCATTCAGCAGTGCTTCCTTCTAAATAAAACATTAAAACATTCTCCATTATCTTGTCAAATCGTTTCTGTTCAATTTTTCTTAAGCAAAGAATGCGTGCTTCTTAGGCATTTAGAAGGGACGATTCAATTATGACATATATTATTTTTCAAGGACAGAAAGTAGCACTGCCTGCGTCTGGTTGCACACAAGCATCATCATAGTGATTATGGACAATTTTAGGATATTGACTAATATTTGCAGGAGAATTGGGAACCTTCTGAATTTTGCTTCACCTTTCCATCAGGTTGGCAGTGTGGATTTGGCAAATTTCCTGTCACTTTGTCTTTTAAAGTCCTTGGAGATCATCTTGGAATTATCTTAGTCACGGTTCTGTGAATCTTTTACTTTTTTTTAAGGTACAAACAGATGCATTTCTTTCAACTAGGAATTGATTAACAGAACTCAAGATGTCAGTGATGAGCTATGCATGCCCAGGCTGCTTTGATGGTATTGCTCTAACCTCCTTCTTCCAGCAAGCAGCCTGTGCTGATCTGCATCCTTCAGCCATGGTGCAATTTGTACCACTCCTCTGAAAGCAGTTCCTCTTGAGGCATTTGGAAAATAGAAAAGCAACCGAGACTCACCATTTAAAATACCTTTCCAAGCCCATTCCATTCTGCTGGAGCTTCTGTGCTTTGAAATTACTTTATGTATTTGAATTGATAGTTCTCTGCAAATTGCGAAATGCAAAGAAATGCTCCTGGAAGAGGTAAGAACAGAGTGTGCTAGCATGTTCATGTGAATAGATTTCACTGGTTTCTTTCCTGCTTATGAGGGAAATCTGTGAAGACACATACACACACACACACACACACACACACACACACACACACACACACACACTACCATTACCAGCTGGAGGTCTACAACTGGTTATTCCATAAACATGCCAAATTCAGAAATGGTCACCTCTACACACTTTGACACTTTGGTCCCTGGATTTTCTTTCCCTTCTGCAAATGAGGATATGAGATGCAGAGCAATTTTTGTTATATATAATAATATTTTGATTTTATACTTAGAGGAATTGAGAAGGATTTGAAACAAGTGAGTTTCGTGAGAAGTCTAGTATTACAAAACAATCCTGGATTTATGTGGGAATTGCCAGAAGATGGAGCTGAGCATGGAAAAGACACACAAATAAGATAGGCACCTGTGATGTTGCTATAGTAATCTAAAGGGGATGATTTGATGATTTTCTCAAATAATTCACAAAGTATAGTAATCAGAACTCATGGAGGCTTAATATTTAAGAAGGAAATTTGAATAATGTTTGGATATATATATTTCATTATACAGATGAAGGATAAATCAGATATGGTTCTAGTTTTTTTTTTTCTAAAATTGGGTAAGCTGGTCATAAATACTTCACTCAGGAGGAAATATATTAGTGAAAAAAGAAATAAAAATTTGCTAATAAATTTTAATATGTATTAAAGAAATTTTTTGACTAATGCATTTCTCAGGAAGATAATGGGGTCTGGAGAGATGGCTTCGTGGCTAAGGTACTTTCCTGCAAAGCAGAAAGACTGGAGTTCAATTCCCTAGTACCCACATAAAGCTAGGTGCACAAAGGCACATATATCTGGAGTGGGTTAACAGTGGCTGGAGGCCCTGGCAACCCATTCTCTCTCACTTTCTCTCAAATAAGTAAATAAAATATTTTAAGAATTTTCAAAATGTGTTGACTTCATTTCTTTTTATTTCTTTTTAAAATGGAATTTCACAATTCAATGACTTGGTTATGCAGCAGGGCCTAGCTCTTTTCTCTCCCTCAACTGGAAGTGTTTTTCACAAGACAACATCTTAAATGGAACTTGATTGTTCATGTTCCAAACTTGCTTATTCTAGAGCCTAGTAGGAGAGAAGCCATGAGGCCAAAACAAAGAGAGCTTGGAGTTTGAAATGCATAGTATCTGGGAAAGGCACCTATGTGGTAGTGTATAAACTATTTTGCATTTACATTTTGTAGTAAAAAAAAATGAATCTTTTAAACTAATACTGGAATGACAAATTCTTCAAAATTGCAGTTTCTATTTCAAGAATCTGCCATTTTGTATGTTTCAAGTATTCTTGTTTGGGTTTATTAATTCCTTGATGCATTGTTGGGCTAATCCTTAAGTCACCATCAAGGGTGTCAGGCAGGACCAGCAGTACGGATAAGACTACTGATTTTCCCACAGACTGTCCTAAGATTTCTGATCCCTTGTTGGTCTCTGCACCTTGATGTTTAGCTATACGATAACTACAAAATAGCAAACCAGCAGCATTTTAGGAGTAAAACATTAGCCAAAGGGAAAACATCAGAGATGTTGGAAACAGACTCTGACCAATGAGATTGCACTTCCTGTTGAATCTATCCAAAAGAGAAATTAAAATTCTGGATGCTAATTTTATTGTATTTTTCCTACTTCACTCATTTGTTCAATAGATAATAATGAGAAAGAGATACCGTGCTTTTATCACAGGACTTAGAACATTTTTTTTTTTTTACAATTTATGACTTTGACAAATGTGCTAGTCAATTGAATATTCCTTTAAAATTATTAAAAATATGTCATTGAATTAAAAAACTAGACAGTTTTACTTCTTAAAACTTGTTGATGAAGAGTAGCTTACAAGAGGACTTGATTTTGGAAGGCAACACAAAACATGTCTAGGCAAGCTTTAAATTCCTCAGAACTTCCTATCCTAAGACAGTATTGTTTGGCTGATCTATCACCAGGGTACTGTAAACTAAGAATAATTTATAAATAAATTCCAGAAGATGAACATTATTATAAAATAAGGGGTTTTTGGATTTAGTTTATAATAGCAATTATATTAATTTTTGGAAATCTTTTTCCAAAATATCCTATAAACATGATAGTAAAATATACCAAAATGAATTTTATTTAACAAAAGTTATTCATGGCTTATAAGTATTGGGTAGTGGAGGGGGAAAAAGGTTTCCTTGGTATCTTTACCTTCATTCACTGGCTGGCAGCATGTATTTCTTTCTTTCTTAGCCTTCTTCTACAATGCCAACCTTAAATAACACATTTACTTATAAAAGAAAGAATGGAAGAGAGAGAGAGAGAGAAAGAGAGAGAGAGAGAGAAAGAGAGAATATGAATGGACGCGAGATCCAGGACCATCTCCCCACTATAAATGAACTTCAAAGGCATGTGCCACTTTATGCATCTGGCTTTTCGTGGGTGCTGGGGAATTGAACTCAGGGAAACAGGGTTTACAAGCATGCACACTTAACTGCTGAACCTTCTCTCCAGCTTTGGAACACTGCCCACCTACATTCAAATGAAAGCTGACATCTAAGACTAGACTATGGTTTACTAAAGAATATACTAATTTTCCTTTCCTTAGATACCAAACCCTATTTGTAAGACATTGTCAGATGCCACAGCCATAATAATAAAGACTATGTCATTGTAACAAAAGAAGAGTGAGGCTTGAACAGCAAATGCTGAGGAAAACCTCCCCACACAATTTCCAGTGACAATTTGTATTGCTCTGCACAACAGAAAATAAAAAGCCTTCTAATTCAAATATACATGACAAGAAAGAGGATAACATAGTATCTTTAAAATGATAGTTTTCAAAAGATCAATATACGTTCATGAGTGTAATGGCAAGGTCGTGTCCAGAAGACTATTCCATAGGATGCTCCTCATATTGTGGCTCTTATTCTTTTGTTCCCCCTCCCACAATGTTTCTGAGACTTAGCATGAAGGGAAACTACAGGAAAGAATTAATTTTGTATGTATGCATTTGTACATGAAATAACTTATCAGTAAGTTTCTTTTTTGCTACATTGGTTATAATAGAAGAGATTAATCATAACCTATTTCTCTACCTGAAAGTGAGTTAAGTCTAGGACAAAGAGAAAATTCTCTGTGCATTGTAGAAGATAGCATCTAATGTGGATAACTAAGTGAAAAGGCAGAGCCTTGGGGGATGGCTCTGTGGTTAAAGGCACTTGTGGGTAAAGCCTGATCACCCAGTTTCAATGCCACAGCACACATAAAGCCAGATGCACCCAATGGCACATGCACCTGGAGTTACACTGCAAAAACAGGAGGCTCTGGCGTGTTCTCTCTCTCTGTCTCTCTTTCTCTCTCGCTCGCTCCCTCTTCTTTTGTTTTTTTAAAGTGTTACATTTGGAACAACAAATAAGAATAGGGACTCAATATACATATTTGTGAATGGTCAATTTACAGAAAGAGCATCCATAAGACTGCACCCACCTGCTAATTAAACAGTTGTCTATGGATACAGGGGTGTGGTAGTCAGTGTTCTAGTTGCTTCACAGAAAGAACTCAAACAAAAGCTGCTTGTGGAGAAATGGGTTTATTTGGTTTATGGACTCTTGGCAGCTATCCATAGTCCTGGCATCTTATTGGGTCTCCATTGCAACCCACAGTTCATCCTCATGACTCCATCGGGCTTCCATGCAGGTAATCTAGCACACCTGCTTCACATTGCTGATGGCCATTTTTCAAAACTGTGTTGCTAATCTAATGACCCTCTCTTCCTGCATTTTTTATACTCCACAGAACCAGGTGGGCTACTAATTTGTTAATCCAGAGGGGGGGAACAGAGCATTCAGGACCCTTACTTCAAAGAGTCTGCATTCTTCCTGTTTTCCCAATGCAGACCAGCTGGCCCAATCTCAATGGTTGTCATCTCTCAAACAATTGCAGGTGAACGGGCAGCTCTTTCAGCCCAAAGATCTTTCTGTGTCATCTCCATCTGCTCACACTAGTTTATCTTTACATAAAGCAACCCTGCACAGGTTCTCAGGACACAGGCAGGCAGAACGAAGCAAGCCTCTCACACAAACTGCTTCTGGCACAGTCCTGACAAAGTTCTTTCTCACCCTCATAAGCCAAACCTCACAATCCATAGTTCTTACTGCATTCAGGTCTTTCAACACTGACCAGACTAGTCCATCAAGCTGTACTGACATCATTGCAAGGCATCTCTTAAACGAGGTTTCCAATCTGTCCATATATCCCCTGCATGTCAATTCCAAAATGCCAAAGCCACAGAATCAGGGTTCTAGCAGCAACAGATCCCACATCTTGGTACCCAAACTGTTATGGTCAGCTTTCTAGTTGCTGCACAGAAAGAACCCAAACAAAAGCGGATTGTGGAGGAATGGGTTTATTTGGCTTATGGACGGGAGGGGAGACTCCATCCTGGCAGGGAAAATGATACATGAGCAGAGGGGTGACCTTACCTCTGTCACTGCACCGCAAACAATGGCAGGAAGGTGTGATAAACACTGGCAAGGGGAGCTGGTTTATAACCCCATAGCCCTGCCCCAACAACACAGCTCCAGCAAGGTTGTAAAACCCAAACTGCCATCAACTGAGGGTGGATTACCAAGAACACATTCATTTGTTTGTGGGGGACACCTGGATCAAACCATGACAAGGGGTGAATTAGAAACATGTGTTCCAAGCAGGGTCAGATTATGACTTTATAATTTATCCCTTTTTGTTCACTGTGTTCTTTGAACTATATAATTTATGATTTATTTTAATGTTCCTCTAAATAAAAGTGAAAGCAAAATATCAGCTCTTGCACAAGGACCTAATATAGTCCTATGCCACTTAGGATGCATCACTCAATGAAACACTTGGGCAAATATGGTCACAAAAACTCATATTGCCAGACATTCTAATTATCTTAGTATGTTTACAACCACCTTATAATGTCCTCACAGTAACCAAATGGTTTAATGAAACATTCTCCAAACTTATCTTGTGACAAATGACAGATGACTGTAGCATATATATACTCTTCTCTCCAAGGTCATCTAACAAGTAAAAGAAGAAACGATGTCAATTTTAGCACACTGAAAAATGAAAGAACCCCTTGCTTTGAGATGGCATGGAATAGGAGGAATTTCTGGGTAGAAATCATAAAAATATTTCCAAAGGAAAATAAACATTTGAGAAGGCCTCTGCTCACACCTGGTCTTCATGCATTTTTGTAATTTCAAGAGAGCTACTTGATTATTTCTATCATGAAATTACAAATAATTTTAGAACAAGGGTCTCTACATTTCAGTTTTCACTGTGTTGCCTGGTACTAGACATTGCGTATTTGTTATCACACAAGATATAGAATTTGTATTTTTTAGATGGTGGTGCCTACTGGGGAGACTCAAAACTCATTAAGGTGCTGAGAAGTGATAGGTGAGTGCTCAGCATTTAATCAGACATCTGCATCACACTTTCAAATGCCTTCGGGATTATAGCAAAGGAGATGGCAAGAAGAATGTAAGAGCCAAAGGATGGGGTGGAGTGCTATGCAACACTATTTCACATACAAGCTGGTCATTTTATCCATGAACTTACAGCAGCTTTTGTTATAAGATCTGCATGATATTGGGGCCATCAACAGGTTTTCATGGAAGATGGAGGGGGTCAAAGCTAAAACAAAACAAAAAAGATATTGATATCTTGTAGGAATAGTAGTAAAGGAATAGTAAGAAAGAAGATAGGTTTCAATCGAGGGGATGGAAGAGTGAAACAAAGGATGGTGGTGGGTAGAGATTAGAAAAAAATATTTAATAAAAATTTTAATTTAATTAAAATGAATTCAAATACAAATAATATTTCCTTTAAAAATAGAATAGGATTTAAAGTTGAAATCATCTCATTGTGGTTTTGAATAGTAGAGCTTCTGAGAAACCCAGACGGAAATATAGGCATGGTATAAAGAAGAAGTGAATCTTAAAATACTATATTAACAAGTTGATTTTTAGGATTTCCATGTTAATGTCTGACTTACCACATGCATTATTAATATAATATTTAGAAGCAAATAGCTGCAAATGAGCATCCTACAAGAAACTGTTATTTTAACAATGGAGATGAAAATGTGCAAAGGCGGAAACATACTATATATACACCTTTTAAAACAACACACTTGGGCCAGGAAGACCGGGCTGAGTACTAGGATATACAGGATCCCTTGCCACAAGGACTAACACAGACAGCCCACGAAGGAAGATATACAACTGATCAGGGATGGGGAGGAGGGGAATTGGGGAAGTCGGTATAACAACGCATTTTTTGCCCACTAAATAATTTAACTCATTATGGACAATAAATATATATTTTTAAAAAATGCCTTTTTATACAAAAATTCATGTATACCATGAATATATACAATGAAAAATTGTAAAAGGGGGGCACCATAACATCAAGTTCCAAGGGCAAGAATCCCTCCCAGAACTTCTCTGTGGATGCTGTGGGGGACAGGGAAAGTTCTGGAAGTGGCGAATCAGTGGCTTTCTCTAAGAATTGTATTTGCCTGCAGCACAGTTTTCCTCTGGGCCTTTGACATTCTAATCTTTCAAAAGCTCCTTAACATATTTACAAGCCCTGATGTCTTTTTCCAGAACAAGGAAGCCATCAGGAAGACCAGTTGCTGTTACTCAGCTGCCTTGAGAAAGGAGACAATAGGGACCTGGATCCAGGATGCTGAAGAGAGAAGGTTCACTTTCCCTTTGGAAAGCTAATTAGAAAATACTGAGGGCATCAGATCTGGAAGCCCTCTCTGCTTTTTTTAATCTTTGGTGACACTGGAACAGTTCTGGTCTGTCACCTACCACAGAATCCTTTTAGCCTATTTTACTTTGTTTAGAACATTCTGTTTTGTTGTATTTTTTTCTTCCTGATTTTACACATCTTCAGGAAATACTGCCCTAATTAAAAGAAATATCCTGATAGTGATTACGGCTTTGTAAAGGAGAAGGAGAAATGGGTCTAATATTTTATTTTCTGACAAATGATATCTTTAATGAGCCTGGGATAAAATTCAGTTTTAATAGATTCAACATCCCAATAGCAAATCTCACATTTTATTAGTAATAAAATCTAAGAAATCCGTGACATTTGTGTCTCAAAATAGATTGGAAATTCAAGGAAAGGAGAGAAGGAACATTGTCCCAGCCTTTCTATAGATAATCCTATTCCCTTTCCCTCTAGCCTTAAGGTGGATCAATGAGTGTTGATTCCTGGCCAGTGCTTTACCAGCCTTGCCTGATGTGGATTTAGCTTTCCTGTATGTGCTTGATGTTACGCCACATTTTTCTTCAGATTTTTGACATCTCAGATGTGATTTTTCAAACATTCATTTTTTTTTTCTCGCTGTGCTTTTTCAGCCTTCCTCTCCCAGGCCTCTTTCCAATGTTGGATATTATCCTCCGTGTTCCAATGAAATGGACCTCATGTTTCAACACCTTGTCTGATAGCATTTTTTTGTCCTTGCTCTGTTGAAGTCATGCATATATATATATATATATATATATATATATATATATATATATATATATATATTCTGCATTCCGCATGCTACAAAAGTGCATAGCAAGTAGTGCAAATATACTATTTGTTTCTGCATTGTTTACAGAGAAATAAGAGACTTTGTATGCAAATGAAATCTTTATCACCAAGTTCCACCTAGTTAAACACCTAAATATGCCCCCTGCAGAAAATTAGGTGTGAATTGTGCACTGATGTCCTTAAAGGCATTAATTAGACCAGTAATTTTATCTTGTGGGAAATGTGTTCCAGTCAAGAAACACCTGGTAAAGGCAAATTCAAAAGGCAACAATCAAATTAAGGTGTCTTGATAAATGCCACTGAAATATTAAACAAAACACTTAGTAATTAAACAGGGAGTTACGGATACCCAGGAAATAGAAAGAATGCTCAAACAGAGGCTTTTAATGTGAAGGGAGAGAAATCAGACAGTCACTTACATCACCAAAGTAAATATTTTTGGACAGGAAAAGAGGTGTTCCTCTTTTATGGGGCAAATATTACCATGAATTTACTAAAAATGCAAGCAACAATAATGGTTGGAATTTGATGTCCTCTTCAATTTAAATTACTTTGTTTTTTTCTTATTTATACTATGAAAGTTAAGGAAGGATGATTCCTACTTAACATCCTAAATATAAAAATACATGAAGAAAAACTACAACTATGGAAATTGAATGGTTCTTAATATTGTAACTAGTCAAGAGTGTTAATAATAAAATCTTATTTTGCCTTAATGATAAGCTTATGGGAAGATATACACATATGTTATGTGATGCATAGGCATATGTGTATATGGACATATAAATGTGTATGTAGATATTATTGTTTACCTTAGCAGGGAAAGATTAAGTGTTTTATACATAGGGTTTGATGTAATAGTATCACTTAGATAGAAGTAATTCCAGTAACAGGCCCCTTTGAATTACCTTTGGCTTGAATCAAGTTTTCCCATAGAACAT
Source organism: Zapus hudsonius (assembly GCA_004024765.1). Lineage (NCBI taxonomy): Eukaryota > Metazoa > Chordata > Mammalia > Rodentia > Dipodidae > Zapus > Zapus hudsonius. Next base: position 43,462 of record PVHP010007566.1, read on the forward strand.
AAACATATATTATGATTCTGATATCATATATCCCAGAGCCTAAAATTATTTTAACCTTTATAAAAATGTAATTTTTTCTATTATATGCATTTTGAAATAAAATGCAGTTTTCATTGTTTCTTCTATAATCATTTACTATGTTGACATCTAAACTAGTGATTTAAGCACCTCCTGGATAACATCAAATTTTCTACAAAAATATTACAGGTTAAAAAAGTTAGCTCAGGAAATAGAAATTGTAAAACTATATAAATGAACTATTCCAGGTAGTAATATATTAATAAGGTTAGTTATATATTAACAGGGTCTCACATTGCCTAGGCTGGCCTAGATTTCCCATATAGACAAGACTGACCTTGAACTTCTGAATCTCCAGTCACAGCCTCCTTGAGTGTTTAGATTATTGGAATCAGTCACCAAGCCTGATTGATTGCTTCTGTCCTATTTTTTTGTAAGTTCAATAATGACCTTGAAAACAAGATCAATAAACTTTTTCTTAAAGGCCCAGACAGCAAATACCTTAGGCTTTGAAGTCCGAAGGACTGTCCAAGGCTGTGTCCAGTACTTGCTAGATTGGGTTTAAATAATTCCATGGATTTTTTTTTTTATTTCTCAAATTCCTAATTATTTAGTTGAAGTGCTTTCTGAAGACAAATTATCTAGAAATGGTTTCAATTTCAGTAGGTTGGATTTAAGGTTAAATACTCATTGCACTGTTGCTTGCTTGAATGATGGAAAAAGAAGCCATGAACTGAAGTAGGTGGGCAGTTTCTTAGGTTTGGTAAAAGCATGGATAAAGGACTCAACTCACAAACCTTTAAAGAGGAATGCAGCCTCCCACTTAGGTTTTCTTAGTGAAGGAGGCCTGTGTTGTATTCTAACTTATAAACTGTAATAAAATAGAATATTTTATGTCAATTATTTCTATTCATTTATTTTTATTTATTTTATATTTATGCTATAAGCAAAAGCCAATTTTATTTGATTTATTTGGAAAATTGTCCAGCCATGATTACTAGGAACTTTTCAATTGTCTGCTATGTTCCTTTGTCATAACCCCCATAAGTGTGTGTAGAGCAATTTTGTTCCAGGAATTAGTAGATTGTCCAATCTCATTTTGATTGAATCCTGGAATAATCCATTACTCATTTCTCCAGGAATTCCTGCTTCCTCTGTTGTGGGTTCACATTAAGAATCCTGATATGAGAGGTGGATAGTCTGGTTAATATCAGAATGACTGCATCTAACGTTTTCTCATCTGACAAAGCCATGCATAGTACATTTGTGAATACTAGTCTCCAAATATATACATATGCTTAACTGTTCTTTGTGTAAAGACTCATGTGGACACTGAAGGTAATTGGGAGCTTTTGGTGATGTATTCACCATAAGAATACTGAATATTAAATTAACACTAAATGCTTAATATTAGATATTTTAGCATGCTTTTTTTTTTACATGTGCATAGGGAAAAACCTGACTCTCACCATCAACTATCCATTTACTTCGAGCTGAGTCTTTCAGCGAGAATACTTTCCGAGGTTGATTACTCAAGCCCTTGTTTTTCCTACTCCACTCAGTGACATCATTGTAGACGTTTCTAAGTAAAAGAATTCTTATGTCACATATTATGTTTGTATACAATATAAGATAGGGACATGTATGGTACCATTGTGCATTTTAAATTCAAAATTAAATGTGCCATATTTACTCTGGCATTCCTCCTCCTGACCTTGAATTCCTCATGAGAACTGGTCTTATATTCAATCTCTACTCTCAAAAGATAGATTAAAATGAAGAATCAAAATTATAAAATACTGACACAAACTCTACTTACACCTGTATCCCAAAATATTATACATGTATATGGAAACTTTTAAATTTTTCATGATTTTTATTTATTATTTGTTAGCATAGAGAGATAGCATATGTATGACAAGGTTTCTTGCCACTGCCACCAAATTCCAGAAGTATGCACCATTTTGTGTAACTGGCTTTATGAGCAGACTGGAAAATTAAGCGCAGGACATCAGGCTTCACAACCAAGTGTCTTTAATCATTTAGCAATCTCTCAGTCTGCAGCCTTAGTGAATTTAATGTACTAGTTTAATGAATACTGACTTAACAAAAAAAATCTCCTATCTGGTTGGCAGATTTACACAGATCTAGACATACAAAAATGACATATTAACCACAATTTTTCATGTCTAAATATAAAATAATCAATTGGAAAATTAAGGAAGAACTTTCTTAGCCAAATGATTTCCAAAGATGTAATTATGGGTTGTGAAGTACCCCAAATGGATATAGAAAAATCAATATCTTTGGGTGATGATTAAAAACAGCATTGACTAGAACTGTAGAGATGGCTCAGCATTAAGCCACTTGTCTGCAGATCCTAACGCCCCCAGTGCCCAAGAAGAACCAAGTACACAAACTAGTGCATGCATCTGGAGTTTGCAGTGGCTGGAGGCCCTGGCATTCCCATTCTCTCTGACTGTCGTCTCTCTCTCTCTCTCTCTCTCTCTCTCTCTCTCTCTCTCTCTCTCTCTCTCTCTCTCTGCTTGCAAATAAATAATTTTAAAAATGCATCACTGATTGTCAGAGATAAGTAGATCAGGATAAAATAAAATATTTTCATGTTGATCACTGGATATTGTTTTCAATCAATAAAAAGAATGTTAATAAACTTTCAAAAGTTTTGTGACTTCAAGGACTAATACAGACAGCCCACGGAGGAGGATATACAACTGATCAGGGATGAGGAGGGGGGGAATTGGGGAATTCGGGATAACAACGCATGGTTTGCCCACTAAATAATGTAACTCATTATGGACAATAAATATATATTAAAAAAAAAAGTTTTGTGACTTAAAATATCTTGAAATAACATGATTAGGACCTAAACCCTATTAGAGAAAGTAAAGCATGAAAAGAAGTTAGAGTTGGGAATTACGCCATTATTATTTCAATAGCATCAAAGGTCATATTTTCAAATTTGCATGTTCTGTAGGCTTTAACTTATTTTTCTTCTTTTAAGAAACTGACTGGTGGCATATAGCTTTTTGTTATTGCTTCTGAAAATACCAGTTAGTTAAAGGTCCTGAGTTTGAATATATGTTAATAGAAATTTAGGTTTGCTTATTCATTTTGATAACAAAAAATGTAATTCAGTAATCACAAAATATGTGAGAAATATGGAGTTCAAAATAAAGATGATTATAATAATATCTATGGAATAGGAAAATGCAAGGTAATTGAGTCGGAGGGATGAAGCCAATTTCAGGAAGTGAGAGGAAAAGAAAAAATCCGAGTACATTCCATCAGGGGAGGACTGGTGGATGGTAAGACAATGATTTTTTTAAATGTTTTAAGTTTAATAAAAAACAGTGATCAATCATTGATATTTAAAAGTTTATTTCATTGTATCTTGTTTTTTCAATTTTATCATCTTAAACAGGTTTGTTTACTTTTTATTATTAAATAATTATTTTTTGTTTAATGGCTACAGATTATAAAATTGGGCAATCCTGTCCAAAATACTGAAAATATTTTCTTTCCTGTAAAGTCCAATATCATGCATAACAACAAACTGCTAATATAGCCCTCCCAGATAGACGAGACAAATTTCATATTATGGCAGCATAACACTGCTTTAGTGTATTTGAACTCATTATCTATAATAAGTAAACATGTTAATTTTTTCTTCCATTACCACTATTGTTGTTTGAGATACTTACTATGTCTTTCTGGGTTCAGATAATAGAATGCAAGTATAGAATATTTGGTAATACAGTATCCTATGACTGAAAAATGTTCACTTATAAACATGAAGAGTACTCATTGGATTTCCATGTTAATCATATACTTTATGTGTGTTGAATATATTCTTTAAACATTACTAGTATGGATTATATTGTATTCCCCAATTGCTCTTCTAGTGAACTGATAAGTTCCAATTCTGCAGAATGTTGGGTTGCTGCAGATGTAAGAAGTTATATAATAAAGTCATCTTAAAGAAGGGTGATGTCTAATTGAGTATAGCATCCACAAGGTATCCTTATGAAAAGTAAATTCGAGGCAGACATATGTAAGGAGAAAGCACCACATGACTATGAGGCCAGACCTGAGGGAGACATCTGCAAACCTCTGGATGCCAACAGTGCCAGGCAACCAGCAGAAGCCAGTAGACACATGTATTGAATAACTTTTCTCAGACAGCTCTCAGAGAGAACCAAGCATGTCCGCATCTTGCATTTGTACCTCTGACCTCTAGATTCATCATCATTGTGTTCCCTAACAAAACAACATAATTCCTTAGCATTTTAATAAAGTGAAACTCTTAAATTTCATTATTGTTCAAAATCTGTGGTTTCATGTTTATCAGTGTTAATTTATTGATTGAATGTGAATTCCCACCCAAAATTGACTAGAGAAATGGGAAAATATCGGTTAAAAACAAATTACTTCAGCATCAGTTTTCTAAAGAACACGATGTATGCAACTGAGTTTAATAATAAAAGAGATATTTTCCCATTTTTGTGTTTAATGCTTAGCACTATTCACAGGGAAAACATGGGCGCATAAGAAAGAAAAGGAGACCCGAACTGAGGAGTCTAGTCAAAGCCTCTCAGTAGCAGAGAAGAAAGAATTCCAGTACATTCAAAAGCAGCTATTTAAAGCCCTTCTCTCTTCCAAGATTATATCTATAGTATTGATTTGTCAATGAACAAACAGAGCCGCTAACAAAAGACCTGTGTGCAGACACTGATGTGGAACAGTTTTTTCCTGCTATTATTTTCTGCTTGCTTATTTCTGCAATTGGTGAATGCTGCTTCTGCTACTGTAGAGATCATTTTACCTGCCACATCTTGCCAATATACATAATTACTACACTGGAATACAGACCTGAAATTCATGGGATACCATGTTTGCATGATCTCATGTGAGGTTCGTATTAAGTCATGCCTTGAATGTTTTGTTTTTTGAGTCAACTGATTTTTATTACTCATAAGAGAATTTGCATGGATGTGGTGATTTCAATGAAATGTCAGCCATAGACTCACATGTATTGAATACTTGGTTCCTAGCTGGTGGCAATTTGGGAAAATTGAGGATCCTTTGAGAGGGGCAGCCTTAGAGGAGGAGGTATGTTGCTAAGGATGGGACTTGGAATTTATTAGTCTAGACATTCTAGGTGTTATAGGAGCTCACTATAGCTGCTTTTTCCCAGGTCATTGAGCAGGATGGGATGCCACTGCCTGCTAGCATTACTATGATTTAATTTCTCCTCAAAACTGTTTGCAGAAATAAACCCTCTTCTTCCATAAGCTTCTTCTGATCAGGTGATTTATCCCAGAAATTGGAAGGTAACTTTCTAGAATGGATTTTAAAATCTGTAACATATATATATGTTATGTGTGTGTTAGACTGATACTCCCCTACTACATGTTGTAAGATTTATTTGTCTAATGTTAAAATCTTGGGCACAATACATGAGAAAGACATGATTAAGCTGAAAGCAATATCGGAGAAGGGAAGTTGGAGCTACTGTGTAAACAAAATAAGGAAAACTGAATTTTTGCTTAAATTTGTATTTGTTTTCAAATCAACACCCCACATTAGATTATTTGAATGGTTGTGATTTATGTGAAAACTTTTTAAAAAATTTTTCAGACTGACAGATTAATTGTGGATAAAATATTGAAGCTTTTCATTTTTCTTCTAAAAATTAAACAAGTTTAAAAATTAACATATTACTGCTTATACCTCAAATTGACCAACTTCCAAAACTATTAAAATCAATAATTATTTAGTATTTTTATTTTGAGCATTTGCTGGTGTTTTTATTTCTGTTTGTTTTTATCATTTTTCTATATGTAGTCAATTAAATACTTGATATAAATTAAACTGTTTTGCTTATAAAATAACCCATAAGTGTGTAGGAAGGTGAAATTTAAAAACTAGCTAATATTATTATAGAGGTGCTAAGTGGTCCCTTAGGTTATTCAAACAGAAATCTAGAGAGCTGAGAAAGAAGATGGCATAAATTAGTCTGAGTTTAAAGAAATCTTAGTCTGACCCTAATTTGATGGCAGAGAGCAAATATATCAACTGAAAGTATCACAGGGAGATTGAGACAGTTCTCTGGCCTCTGATACCAACTCTAGTTAAGTCAGTGTGGTTAGTGCCCACCCTCACTGAGGGGTCAGTGTACCTTAATCAGTTTACTGATTCAAATGAAATGGTACTCTCATTCACAAAGACCCCTACATGCTTGCACACGTACACACACACACACACACACACACACACACACACACACACACACACAGAGCCTCTGAAATAATGTTTGGCATCCCTTTTTTTTCAGTTAATATACGAACTATCTATCATAGAACTCAGTGCTTATCCATATATCACAATTTCAACATATCTTAAGTGAAATGCATTTTGGGGAATAATACTGTTTGTTTTGTCATTAACTTTCCTAGTTTTCCAACAGTACTTCATGTCTAACTAAAGATTTTAATCATCCTAGAAGAATAATGATCCAAGTCTGGAACTCTCTTTTCTCCATATGAGATGCTCTTTAGATCCATCATTTAAATAAACATCTTTGGGAAAATATTCTCATAAACATAAACCCACAATATGCCTAGGAGCACTGAGTTTCAAGACACAGACTGCATATTCATTTTCTGCTCTTTGATTTTGATTCCTGCCTCTTTCTCTACATCTATAACAATGGAGGCAAAAATCTGTCAACATCGATAATATAATGATTCTTCTTTGTCAGTGATCTGGCCTGCCTGGATGAAAGGTGCATAATACCTAGACTCTGAAGAGTAAGCCAACCTGTGATCTCTATCCAGATCGGTGTCAGGGGAAGCCCTTCCAGATGGGTTCTTTGAATTCCAGCAGTCAGGTTGGACCCTGGCCAGTGGAGTCTATGGAGCTGTGGTGTTAGGCACTGTCACAAGCTACGCTGTCATAGTGGCTATTTGCAAAAGCTGTCCCCTGTCACTGGTTCCCAAGACCATTTCCCATCCTTGCTTTTGTGACTGAAAAATAATAACAGAAGAAAGGAAATCTGCTTTCCAATCTGATACATGTAACAGCAAGTAATGATCCTGATAAAATGAAAATGTGGGCTCAATGGTGAATATTAGAAAAAAAATTAAAACATTGTGCTGAATTCATATGTGTGAAACATTTTAAGTTTTGTATTATTTGTTATTTGGAATTTATATGTTGAATATATTATTCACCTAAAAGAGTAAACTATACGTAACCATCCCTAAGGATATGGCTTAGTATAAACAACTGAGAAATCTCATATTAGAAGGTATGTATATGAGTTTATATTATTTAGATATATAAATGAATAACATGAATTCAGGAGGGAAAATATTATCTGAATATAAATAAATTGAATTTCTAAGCCCAGAATTTTAAGTATAGTTTTGTGACTTATTGCTTATACGTATGCCATTTTCATAGCTTTTAAATGTTATAAAATAGAAAAATGAATTTCCCATTCTTAATATTTCTCATTATTTGTTGCTTTCAACATTGTCACAGGTAGTTTGATTCTGTGATCCTGATCAGATGGTTGAAGTAAGGTTCCATTCTAGAGCACGTGGAGAAACAGGCTCCAGCTCTCCTTCCAAGTATCATGAAGAGGAATGAAAATTATCAATAGAATGAATTGGATCAGTAAAGAAAGTACATATATACTGTATTTTGTTTTTATAAAACAGTTTATATATAGATACTTTGGGACTATGCTCATTATTGAACATACTTTTTAAAAAATATTTTAATATTTTATTTATTCATTTTCAAGAAGAGATGAGACAGACAGAGAGAAGAGAGAGAGAGAGAGAGAGAGAGAGAGAGAGAGAGAGAGAGAGAGAGAGAGAGAGAGAGAGAGCACACCAGGGCTACCACCTTGTGGGTCTGGCTTATGTGGGTCCTGGGGAATTGAACCCGGGGCCTTAGGCACTGAAGGCAAGTGCCTTAACCGCTGAGCCATCTCTCCAGCCCTTGAACATACTTTTTATAAAGACTTATTTTGAAGTCAATATTGACATCAGGAAAATCTGCTCATTCCTAATGTTTGCGTTTCATGTTATCAAGCTGTGTGTTGATTTGCATGATAATAGTATCCACAGATTCAGGACTCTAGGAATTCAAGGAAAAGAGTCCTTAATATCTGACTCAGAATTGTTCATAATCTAAATATTCATCCATTTAAAATGTTGTCTTTTCTTTTTTTCCATCTTTATTGTAAATGATTAGATACATTGCATGAGCAAGTCTTATGGTGGTATGCCCATTTCCCTCCTCCCCGTTCCGAACCTTCTGGACCAGTGGGCTTGCTAGAGCAGTCCATGGGATAGGGCCTTATGGATTGTACCAGCAGTAGCCAGATTTTTTTCTCTCATCCACCATGGCTCTTAAAATCTTTCCATACCCTATTCCACTCAGCTCCTTAAGTCATGTGGGTGAGTTTTAGGTCTGCTTTACTGTTGAGTTTTTAAGAATCTCAGAATTTCTGCTTTATATTATGTTGGGTATCCTCAGTATCTGTCTCCATTATCCTTTCCCTGGTTATATGATTTGCTGTGGAGGTAGGTGTCTTGCTCCTCTCATCTCTTCCTCAAAGGTTTCATTTGGGAACTATACCATAATTAAGGGTGCTATATATCCTGCCTGGGTGACAGGTAACATCTCTGAACCTGTTGGTGGGATTGGGTTATCCATAGTTCTCACTGGCTTCAGAAACATACAAACAGAATCTCCATGGGTGAGCACTTCTTGGCATTACTGGTCTCTACCAGTCTTCATCATTCTTGTAGCATCACTTAGTGTTGCATATCAAAGATCTCTGCTTCCTTATTTTTGGTCAATTTCCCCTGACAGCTTGTGCAATGCTTTCCAGAACTACACATGCTTCTATCTGGGGGCTGGATACCATTCTTGATTAAGCAGGGTCTCTTGGTGATGTATGATGACAATCTTCAGCTATAGGGTCTTACCTTTTCCCCAGGAGGGTACTCAAAAGCTTTGACATAAGCCTGTCTTATTTGGGGGGACATCATGGGTCTCTTCGATCAACAGCTCAGTGTGGGAAGTAAACATTGACTGGAACCGAGGGTTACAGAGGAGAGCCATTTGTCCTCGGGTTAGGCCACCTCCTGCCCTATTCAGGACCTCTCTTACCTGACGATGTCCACGGCTTCTAGAACACTTTCTTTTCTAATCTGAAGGGAATAATCCATGTAGCATTTGCAATTAAACATCACAGAATATGAATCACATCATTGGATAAGTTTCATACAAAGAAAAAAAATCAAACTGAACCTATGCTGCTTAAACATGTGAAACTTCTCAGGAACTGTTAGGCAATGATGGTGAGACAAACAGGATTTCTGTGTGTGATTATTTGATTTTCTTCTTAATCCTAGCTCCACCCATTAACCCTGTTGTGCATTCTATACACTAACTGGTACATTTGCCAAACAGCAGCCAGCCTCTCTTTGGCTGGCACCCTTACCTTCAGCACCTTGCATTTCTTTCCCCCAGAGACTACACAGCTTTCCTGCAACATTTCCCTCTGTGTTCGCTGCTCCTGGCTACGACAGAAATGCTGGAAGGTCTATCAGAAAGGGCCTCCTTACAGCTCTAGCTAGAGAAATGGAGAAACATAAAAACAGTCCAGGTTTTGCAGTCTTTATTGGCACTCAAGTTGCACTTTCACAAGTTTTCACATGTTTGATTTTTAGATCCAGTCATTTGATTATTATTCTTATACCATTATTACTTCACTTCATATCATGAGAGAGTATGATGAGAAACCATATGTACTCTGTTTGTAGTCATGAACATTAATACATCTATCTATCTATCTATCTATCTATCTATCTATCTATCTATCTATCTATTATTGTCCATAATGAGTTACATTATTTAGTGGGCAAACAGTAAGTTGTTATCCCCAATTCCCCAATGCCCTCCTCCATGAGTCGTCTGAATCAGTGCTTGTGACAGGGGATCATAGATACCTAGTATTCAGCCAGGTTCTCCTGGCCTTAGTATGTTGTTACTGAGGGGTGCCATGCCTCTGGATAATCTCCCCTACCAAGGCTCTTATTTAAATGACTAGTTTGGGAGGCAAATCCAAAGAATCTCTCCCAGGGGTCAGTGATCTAATTCTTCAGTGTCTCCTTCTAGAACCATATCAGCAAAGTGTAGACAGCTCCCAGAACACTTTTTAGATAACATAGTAAGTTCAAAAACTCAATTAAATAGAGGCTTTTCTGGCAAGGAAGAATGAAATACAATGTAAGAAATGCTTTAAGACAGGCAGAAAATCAGTGCTCAGGTTATACATGGCAAAAATTAATGGTTTATTTTTAGGAGGATTATCAAATATGAATATTTTAAATCTAGATATCCAATAAATATTGACAATAAATGTCATCTGTTATAATATGTTCACATGTAATACGTGCATATATACAAGCAAAGGAAGCATTGCATTGCACCAAAGGAATGGTGACACACACACACACACACACACACACACACACATATATATATATATATATATATATATATATATATATATATATATATATATATATATATATATATAATAAATGGGTTATCCTACACTGAGTTAATTCAGGGAAAGGAAGACTTTCATATTAGAAATGTTGCAGGTACCTTTGAGTCACTGACACAAAGCACACAAGCAAGCATTTTATGGGGACAAAGAGTTTATTTTGAATTACTGAGTCAAAATACCCTTTTGGCAGGGGAAACATGTATTGAGTAGAGATTGAACATCATCTCCTCAACAACAGCAGCACGACAGCGTGCCAAAAACTGGCAAGGGGAAGCTGGCTAGAACACCCAAAAGCCCATCCCAACAACACACCTCCTCCAGTAGGCATCCGATTCCCAAACTGCCACCAGCTCAGGATCAAGAATTCAGAAGATCCACAACAACTAACTGTGGAAAACAAACTTCAGAGAACCTGCAGGGTCCTGGACATCCATAGTCTGGAGATAATGAATGGTTTGAGGTGGGTTTATTTAACACTAGAAATGACAATTTCTATTTTGAACTTAGAGGTCAGCATGTATGGCAGAAACCTGACGACTTCAGGAAGGAATAGTGGCACATACCTGTAATCCAGCATTTGAGACATGGGAACAGAAAAAACATGATTGAAGCGAAAATAGCAATATCATAACCAGCCAACAACATGGAAAGATCTTTTCTCAAAAACCTAGGGCTGGAGATGTAGGAAACGACAGAGCACACGCATTTTGTTTAATCTCCAGTCCTAAAATAGATTTTCAAAAATAACTGTAATCAGACTTTCTCACTTTTTTAGTCTGCAAATATCTCTCAGGGAATGTATGTACACACACACACACACACACACACACACACACACACACACACACATATATATATATGTATGTATAAATTATATATATGTGTGTGTTTATTCATTCATTACATTCTTTTTATCATAAACGTTCATGTATTTTATTATCATGACAGAAAAATGTCTAACACAAGATAAAAACTAATTTGATATTTTAAAAATGTTTAGAAACTTTAACTTCTGACAAAAAAGAAAAAACAAGAAGCATTTAAAAAGTTAAAATAGTGAAGTTGAACTAATTGAATTAATTTATATTAAAAACAATAACTATAGATTTAGTCTTCCAAATAAATAAATAACCATACAATAACCCATAAAGCTAGCCTCAATAATTTCCCAATAAATAGAAATAGACAATTTTATTGAGTATCTATTTTGTATTTAAAAAAGAAATAACCCATTTTATTTTGTTGGTGAATTTTTAATGTACATATAATAATTAGAACAAAAATTATAGATAAAAGAGTAGGATTCTATAAATCAGGAAATAGAAGGTTGACATATAAATATGAATTTAAGCAGCTTATACCAATAAAAATGTTTTTGAAAAATTACCAAATGTGATCTCAAATTTTCAAAATAAAAAGTCTGCTCATTAATAATATTACAAATTAAAAATATAAATAATTTATACACTTAAAAATTAACTATTATTGGCCTGGAAAGATGGCTCAGCAGTTGAGTTGCTTGGCTGCAAAGTCTAACGACCTGGATTTGATTCCTCAGTATCCACATAAATTCAGATGCACGAGGTGGCACATACATCTGGACTTCATGGGCAATGGCTGGAGGCTCTGGCCTGCCTATATTCTCTCTCTCTCCCTCTCTCTCTCTCATCTTAATTTGTCTAAAATTAATTAATAAATAACATATTTTTAAAATCAGCCATTATCACAATAAATTTTAAGGCACTCATGAGATGGAAAAATTTTTGAAAGAAAATAGGTAAAACTGTTATAAGAGGAAAGAGGAAACCAAAAATCCACTCACATAAATTGCTACATTAATTCAAGCTAAATCATGCAATCTTCCCTCATAATATT